>JWZX01001347.1:0-10001 GCA_001275005.1 Chrysochromulina tobinii
GGCGCGCGGTGGTCCCGGATCCGCGGATGTCGATGTGCACGGCACCGTACCTGTACACGAACAACGACCAAGGTCCAAGCGTGAAGGTGAATAATAACGCCCTCGCGGGGCGGTGACCGGCTGACCGGCGGCGCTCCCGGACGCAGCGGACGGGCCCGGGGTCGCCACGATCCGCGCCCACGGTATTAATCGATTACCGCAAAAGCGTGTTATAAAGCGCACCACTCGTTGACTAATGGTGCCCAACGTGCAGATATAAATGATACTTGAGAGACGGAGCCGGGAGTCCGCGGACGAGGACGGGGCATCACGGGATCGGGGGGACGCCCAGCACGCGGCGCACTCAGAGACCCCACGACCGGACCGTTCCCTTACCCTACCCCGTTACAGAGACCGCCCACGACCGCCCCCCTTCCCGATCTTGCATCGCCTCAGGGGCAGCGCACAAGCTCGAAGAGTTCACACGCCTCGCGCTTCATGACCTCAAGAGAGTGTGCTGGAAGCGGCCGCGCGTCCTCCTCCAAAGCAACCAGCAACCAGCCAGCGGCTCGGGCCACCGCAGCAAACTCTTGTGCGCGCCCCAGGCGATCAGTCATCGCGAGGAAGACGCGTGGTGGGGACTTATGGGCTACACACAAAGCGTTGATCGTCGAGAGGAACGGCTCGAAGAGGACCGGCCAAAAGATGCAATCCGCGCCAATAACCATGTCCCACGCGGTGGTGGCGATCTTATGTGGTAACGACACTGTCCAATCGAGTGAGGTGACTGTCACATGCGGCGTGGCGGCATTCAGCTTCACAAGTTGCTGAAGCCTGGGCAAGTTCTCATCGAGGTCAGTCAAACACACGTGTGCAGCACCAGCCAACCACGCTGCAAAGCCTGCAAGACCGCAACCGGCACCGAGCTCGAGAATAGCCTTGCCAGCGAGTGGTGGCGCATGATGCGAGTGAAGCCACTCACCAAGTCGCTGCGAGCATGGCCACACCTTGTATGCAGTCATCGCAGGCATGAAAGCGGTATTGAGCCCGGCCGGTTGGGGAGTCAGTGCTGCTACGGTGAGCGTCGATGAGCCAGTCATGGCGAAACACGTTGGTGGTGCAAGCGTTGGTGGGAGCACGCTAATACCCAGTGCACGCTGATGCTCGAATGCCGCAGCACCAGGCGGATATTCAGGTGGTGGAACAAACACTGTGCGATTCCCGAACCTGAAGCATCCCTGCATTGACACGAATTTGTGTGGTGTGAAAGCGGTTCGTGTGTGGTGTGAAAGCGGTTCGGAATCCCTGGTGGACTTCCGGCTGGCGATTCCTGCGTGAACACCACAAAATTCCGCTAACCAAAGTGCATTTTTGCGCTTTTGCTTGGTGGTCGGCTTGCCGAACGTTTCGTCAAAATGAAATCGCCAAGTCGCGTCGACACAAATGTCCTTCTACCGACGCGCGCGCGCAGGTTTGTCGCTGCTCGTCGGCTTGCTCGGCACTAGAGTCGAGGCGTTGCCATCGGACGCTGAAATCATCGTCGGTAACGTCCGCGTGCAGGCGCTGAGCGACACGCTCGTGCGCATCGAGCCCAGGGGTCCGAAAGGATTTGAGAATCGCACCACCTTCATGGTCGTAGACCGCGACTCGTGGGCGGGCATTGAGATCACCAAGGAGGCGACTGTGAAAGTTGGCGACGCAACCATTATCACCACCCTGGCCACGGCCTCCTACAAGGTCATCCTCACGCAGGGGCCGCCATCGCCGCCGCCACCGCCGCCCACACCGTTCTCCATGTGTGGCTCACAACAACTTGACACAGACATAAGAGATGGGGAGAGGATCAAAAGCTGCCAAGACTACAGCAAGCCTTGCCTTACCAAGACTACGCAGGCAACATGCTGTAATGCCTGCTCCGCAACGCCAAATGCGGAATGCACAGCGTGGATCTGGCAGCCGTCGAACGGCGATTGCTGGCTCATGGCGTTTGTGTCTGGATCCGTACCTGCCGGTGACCGAGTCCTAGGCGGCAAGATCAATGAAGGTGGCGACACGAAAAAGCCCATCGGTGTCTCAGCGACGATCACGGCGCCGGATGGCACCGTGCTCTTCTCGGCCGATGACCTGAATCACGTCAGCGGCAACCTGTTCTGGCCGTCCCCGATGACGGCGGCGGGTGAAACCACGCCGTCCTATGGAATCAAGGATTACCCACGTTTCTTCACGCCGCCTTGGGCTGTGGCGCCCATCCCAGTCAACGCAACAGTCGACCCCGCGCTGGTCGCAACCAATGGTTACGACTTTACGAATAACCAGGCGGGCGATCTCTACGTCTTTCTGCTCGGAAAGAGCCTCGCCAGCTACCACGCCAGCCGCAGAGAGTTTATTAGGCTCACCGGACCGTGCCCCGTACTGCCGGACTATGCGTTCGGAACGTGGTTCACATACTGGCACTCGTACTCGGAGAAGGAGGCCAAGGATGATATTTCGCGCTGGGAGAGTGGCAACCTGCCCATCGACGTGTGGGCCCTTGATATGAATTGGAGAAACACGTCGAGTGACAACCTCAATCCCGGCCAGAGCCCCTACCACCCGCATCCAGAAATTGGCTCTCAAGATCATTACTACGACCACCCGAACAGTAACCTCTTCCCCGGCGATGGGCCTTTCGGCGACTCCTTCACGGAGTGGTTCGCATTCCTCAAGGGCAAGAAGCTGCGCACGTACTTCAACGATCATCCTTTCCCTGTGGCTATGCGCAACGAGGGCGGGTTACAGACGAGCCCCGAGGAGGTGGCCTTCCGTTGGCAAGGCCTGTCGTCATGGATGGAGAGGGGGCTCACTTACTGGTGGTTCGATCATAATTGGGGATTCTCGATCCCGCCGCCGTTCATCAACATCTCTGTCACCTCGGGCACCTGGGAGGGATTGGACAACGCCGCGTGGGGTTCGCACGTCTACTACTCTTCCGTGGAGTACTATGACAAGACTGTTCGCGACAAGGCGGGCGATCAGTGGTATGGAGGCAAACCGATGGCGCTCACGAAGTTTGGGTTGCCGGACTGGCGCGAAAACACCAACCCGACCGAGGCGGCCGAGTCCCCGGCACAGCATCGGTATCCAGTATGGTGGACTGGCGACGGTGTGCCGCTGCAGGGAGCTGTCCAATCGACGGTGGATTCGGGCGTGCACGGCTTCAAGACGTATGTCCACAGCGACTGCGGCGGCGATTACCGCCCTCACACGGGGGGCGATCTGCTGCGGTGGACCGCGCACTGCGCCTTCAGCACAATCCTCCGCTTCCACGGCGACGACCACCGCCCCTGGGGCTACGACACGCACACTGAAGACGTCATTCGCTCATACCTCAACGCTCGGTACAAGCTGATCCCTTCGTTAATCGCAGCTGGTGAGCATGCCGCAACGACGGGGTATCCCTTCGTCACACGTTGCGACATGATCTGGCCAGAGCACAACGAAAGCGCCTCGAATAACCAGTACATCTTCCTGAACGACACGCTGGTCGCACCCATCTGGGACAGCGCTACAAACGCGACTGCGCAGTCGGTCTGGATCCCACCCGGCACGTGGATGGATGCTTGGGATGGGTCGATCACGACTGGGCCGCAGAGAGTCACGGTGACGAAGCCGTACGAGCAGCAGCCGATATGGCATTCGCACAACGGCGGGCTGACCATCATCACGGACTCTCCCGGGCTGCGTGTCGATCATCAGGACTGGAGCGAGAGCCTTACCCTCGAGCTGCGCCCCGACACTTCCTCCGATCGCCGCACGACTGAGCGCACACTGCACGCCAAGCCCGCCGGCGGCTCTCTCGTGGCGAAGAAGGAGACAACGGCCATCGTGATGACTACCGACACTGTCGTGCAGCCTGGCCGCACCGCAGTGAGGCTTGCGATTGGCGGCGCGAGCGACGGCGCGCAACGCTCATGGGTTGTGCGAGTTCACCTGCTCCCTGGGCAGCGTGCTGTCGACGCCACTGTCGATGGCGTGGCGGTTGGGGCCTCCGCACTGAAAGCGATGCATATTGCACCGCTCCCGGCGGGTTCGGACATCGCCTTCCCCTTTGGCGGGCGGGGCGCTGTGCCGCCGCCAGCTGCTGGACCGGTGCTTGAGCTGAGTCTCGCTGCCGGGGCATCTCCGCGGGATCTGGCGCTGTTCGTCATGAATTGATTTGTCGTCCCAGCTTTATCAGGAACCAGCATAGAAACGTACTGGGAACAAGGGGAGCGGAGCCGTTCTTTGAGACGGTGGTGTGGTGAAAGTGTGGTGAGCGCGGGGGGGCCGCGATCCGCGACGAAACCGACTGACTGACTGGTGCTGGGAACAATAGGAGGTGGCGGAGGATTTCTAACACGAACTCGGAAGTCGGAACTGTGGTTTCAGGAGGTGTTTGTCCAAGGTAGCGAAGGCCGAAGCAAGAGAAATCAGAAAAGAGGGGGTGGCATGAACCATGCGCGTGGCGTCGCGGTTCCGTTACACACCGCGTTACGGCTTTTCTCTCTTGGAGTACCGATGGACCGGCTAGGCCGGGTTACTTTTACTTTCCTTTTACTTTTACTTTGAACGAGTCGGAGTATGTACGCGGTAGCTTTGTTGTACGACAGCTTGACGTGACGAGCGAGCTGTTCGGTTGATTACCTAAATGCTACGGCGAGAAGATATCGTATCGCTTTGACCAGCTCGACGTGCCGCACCGGGCACCGCGCAACCGGCCCATCGCACTCGTATCGCACGCGGACACTACAGCTTCACTACAGCTGTATCGCACTCGTCGCAAGTTCGAAGTACAACAATCATGTAGCCAAGCCGCGCGGCCGGCGTCAAGCTCAAGGGGTCGACGTTAGGTCGGCGTCCACATAGCGTCCACACACCACTCACCACTGGTACCACACTCGTCGACACGACCTTTCTACCGTTGATCCTCCTTGGCATATCCTTGGCACGGCTCCCATCGCAAGTTGAGTTGCTTGGCACCCCCACGAATCTCACAAAGCTGGTCGAGCCGCGTCGCGTGCTTATGGGCAGCTTGGTTCGCGTACGCCAGGTACGGGCAAAGGCCATGCCGTGTTTTGAGTAGCCAGAAGGCGCCGCCTGCCGCCCCATTGACGAGCTCATGGCAACAAGCGCGGCTCTTGTCGAATTCGATCAGCGCTCCGATGAAGATGCTGGAAGCTGACTCGTTGAGGACACGGCGCATCCCGCGAAAGGCTTCGCATTCGCCTCCTTCGATGTCCATCTTGAGAAAGGTAGGAAGCACACGGGGAGGAAGGACGTCGTCGACGCGCACAGCCATCGTTGTCACAAGCCCACGGCGCCAGCCTGTTGGGCGAGAGCGGAAGCTCCCGGCACTACTGCCAATGCTATGCAGGAGCGCACCCTGGTTGTCACGGTGCCCGCCCAGCTCACACGGTCCCGTGGTGTCGCTGACGCACAATGAAAAGACTCGCACGTTCCGAAAGCTGTTTGCGCGTGCCGAAGCAAGCAAGTGCACGACATTATCTGGGCTGGGCTCAAACACGACCACAGAATGGCCATCGGCTGCCGCTGCCAACGAGTAAAACCCAATGTTGCCGCCCAGGTCCAGCAACTCCGAATGAGGCCATCGCCGCATTACCCCAAGCATCCAAAGGACATCGTCGCACTCAAGTGCAAAACATCCTGTGGTCTGGATTGCTGCGGAGATCCAGCGATCGACTGCTTTCGGATAGGTGCACATCGTCCACGTCGCGGTGCCAGCTCGTGCGATCGCCCACACGCAATTGGCGAGCGGCACGTGCGTGCCGTTCTTCATATCGATCAACGTTCATGGAGACTCAAGCCGATTTCAATTATCGTTCCGGTCCGGACAGCGCCCGGCATACAAATTTAATTTGCATGCAATCCAATGAACGGGGATTCTACCAGCTACCACGGTGCAAGGCGCGCCCACAATGGGGTCTCGTCCATTTTCCGACCTTCCTGTACGGGCTTGGGTGTCTCAATGTTCCGCTGATCTCCGGGCGCATCCGAAGCCGCCTCTGTCCGTCGTCGTACCTCTGTCCGCGGACTCTTTGGCTTGCGGCCCGCCGCTAACTCCACCGGTGGGCGGGGGGACAACAGCGCTTTGTCGGTGGACTCGACCGGTTTGGCTGGTTGCGGTCGGGGTTGCGGCTTTACGGGTTGTGGCTTGACGAGTATTTGCGCAGCGAGCGCCGCAGCCCGCTGCGCTGCGAGCACGGCAGCGAGCTCTCGCTCCACCTCACTCCCTCCGTTGTCGCGCAGCCCGATGGCGGGGACTGTCCACACCGACAGTACTGTCCACGTCAACGCCGCATGTGAGAGGTCCACGCCACATCGGCACCGCCGTACTCAGCAACGCGTTGGTCGGCACGAAGTGCCACTTGAGCTTTTTCCCTCGTGAGGCGAACGCGCCGCCCACTGTCTTGATGGCTGGGGCTCGTAGGGGGGACGGAGGCGGTGGCGGCGGCGGCGGCGGCGGCGGGCGCCCGATCGCAGGCAGCATGGGCTCGGGGTTTGGGGATGGTCTGGGACGCGACACGAACGGCTCCCTCTCGAAGGCACCAAGCTGCTTCATAAGCAGCAGCTCATCAAAGCTATACGCGACCATCTCGCCGTCCTCGAGGCTGCGCCCCAGCACGTTCCCAAAGTGGATACGTAGCTGGCGCAGTGAAGTCAGTGCCGCGCACACGAGCATGGCTCGCTCCTGCTCCGACCAAGCCACCTGGTCGGACAGGGCTGCCTCGAGCCGTTCCAGTTCTGCACGTCGGCGCCCTGCACGTCGGCGTCCGCGGCTGGCGCCAACGCCCGCGTCTCGAGCCGCGCCGCACCTGCACGCGCCACGCCCACTACAGCTCGTGCGCGTGCAAGCTCCTCTTCTAGCCGCCGCATTTTGCCGTGCGCGCCGTCCAGTTCTGACTGCACACGGCCCAGCCGACGATCTGCCATTGCGCACGCGGCCACCCGTCGGCAGCGACCTCCATCAACCTCTCCTCGACGCCCTGCGCGTCCTCGCGCAGTCCAGCCACCACCTTCTCATGGGCCGTCCCCAGCTTCTGCAGCTCAGCCGTGAGCTCCACCACGCCCGCACTACCGGCGCCGTGGTCCTCGGCAGGTTGACGCAGCTCTCTGATGCCTGTGTCCTTGCTCAGATCGGCACGTTCACGCAGCTCTCCGATGAGTGCGTCCTTTTCCGCGAGCAGCGCCGCCTGGGCAGAGCACTTTTCGTCCGCCTTGCTCAGCTTGGCCGACACGACGACGAGCTGCCGCTGGAACTCGGCATGCATCTTGCGCATCCTCTCCTCAGGGTCGCCATTGCCAGTGACCGGATCGCCAGTGCTGAGAAGCCGGTGCTCATGAAGAAGCTGGTGCTCGTGAAGCAAAGCGTCCTGCACGGCCAAGACATTGTTCACGGCCACCATTGACGCCTTGCGCGACGTCTCGAGGGCCATCTCATGCTTAGCCTTCTGCACTTTGAGTGCCCTCCGGTGCTCGCTTAAGATGGCATCGTCCAGGTCCTCAACGTCCTGGGTGAGCACTTGTCGGATGTGCTCGAGGCTCGAACGCATTGCCTCAAGGACCTCCCTGCCGCTACCATCGGGGTTCACTGGGAACCTTTCGACAAGCTGTTGCATTTGTGTGCGAATGATCTCTGCCATACCTGCTTGAAACTTGGCCAGGTGCTTGCTACAGTCACCGCCATCCATTGTAGCCGTGACCACCTTCCTCAGATCTACCTTGAGCGACATCGTGCGAAATCAAAAGCCTTAAAACGCTATTCCTCGATATTCCACGGTGCTCAAGAAGCACGGGGACGGCTTCGCGCGCTTGCTCGATGCGCACACCGAGGATAACGAGTGCCTCGTCGTGAACACGTACCCCGTGGAGTGCGATGTCGCGGAGGCGATCGATCGCCACATCCATGTTCGATTCCTAAAGAGTCAAGTCAAGTGCAGAAAAGGTCAAGTCTTTTCTCCCAGGTGGGTTAGGCCGGCGGTGTTCATGTATGTGTCGCCGGCTTGAGTGCGTTGAGGGTCTCTCAACGTCAAGTCAGAAGTCACTCAACTCAAAAACTCAGTGAGAGCTTAAGGTCTACTTTTACTACTTGAGCTATGGCTTTGCTGGATGTCAGTCAATACGAAAGAAGATAGGCACGCACTGCGTGAAAGAGGAACCGGTAATCACAGCCGTGTCTTCATGTTTCGGGTTTTCTCGTCGACGCCACATGGAGCCGACATCGACATGCGACTTGGCCAAGCTCGCCTCGGCTGGCGTGGCCAGCAAAGCGCATGCCGCGTGCTGCTCCCACTTTCTCCTCGATGGCACTTGTGCTTCGCAGTTTCCTGTCCTCGTCAACGGCACTGGACATACGGATGACCTCTCGCGCTGGTGCTTCAGCACCGCGCGAGATCGCCTGAACAGGGAGACCGTCAAGTGGCTCTCGGGAATCCGCGATGCTCCCAACCGACCTTATCGACCTGAGAGGTCAGCGAGCAAGCGGCACTTCCGGCTGACTAGCCAGCACAAATGGTTCAAGGAATGGCAAGGCTGCTTTGGATGCTCCCGCGCCGGCGACGCGTCCACCTGCTGTAGTGGGCAAGGCAAATGCGTCATGGGCGTGTGTGCATGCCACGACGGCAGTTTTGGTGTCGACTGCGCAACGCCGCATTCTGCTCCAGCGTCGGCAGCGACGAAGCGCTCATCGCTGGCCATCTACGTGTACCAGACGCTTCCCATCGACCTTGGTGCTCAATCCTTCGGGTTGCGTACGTGGCTGAGCGATCTGCGCGGAGGCTTCGAAGTCTACTCGACGGAGTGGCGGTTTCTGGACTATTTGCTGCGCGATACATCCGTGCGTACGATCGACCCAGAGCAGGCTGATCTCTACTTCGTACCCACCCTCGGCAGCCTCGGCCGCATGCCCGGCTCGGAGGGTAGACATCGCTGCACGCAGACAGCTCACATCGAGATGCTCGCGCACCATGTGCGCTCAACGTATCCGTATTGGGACCGCAGCGGTGGTCGAGACCATGTCTTCTTTCTCACGGGCGATCAAGGTGCCTGCGGTCTGGGTTCTACTGGAACCAATCCCATATTCATAACTGCGTGGGGACTGCTTGGCGTCCCGCGGAAGATGGAAGCCTTCGAGCGCTTCCGTGACGACTTTGCCGATGCGGATGCCATCGAACGTGCAATTGCAGCAGGAGACTGGTGCCACGCACCTCACAAGGATGTGGTGGTGCCACCTTATGGGGACGTACAATTTGCTGATGCGACCGACCCGAACAGCCAGGAACCATTTGAGCTCACGCTGCTGCACGTAGGTGGGGTCTGGGGCGCCGGCAACCATGGCGCTCGCCGCATCTCCTTCTATTCCCAAGGGATGCGGCAACTCATGTACTTACGTTTCGGCGACCAGCGTGGCACCCCACATGGCTTTTGGTTCCAAAACCGTAGTATGCGCTCGGAGCTGTTAGCGCACAAGACGCGCCGATCCAAGTTTTGTTTTTCGCCGTCTGGCCATGGCTGGGGCATGCGCACGGGCAAGAATGCCGTCCTCGGATGCGTGCCACTGATCGCGCAGCCGTATGTCGTACAGCCATACGAGATGCTCTTACCTTATGAAAAGTTCAGCCGCCGCATCGAGTTCGAGGACATTTGCCTTGAACGTGATCCCGAGAGTACGCGCTGCAAAGTGCATGCTCCAGAGGCAGGCGTGATGAAAATTGTGAACGCGAGCGACTTGGCCGTGCGTGAGATGCGCCGTGTGCTTGCAAGGGTGCGCCGCGCATTTGTGTGGCGCCTTGAAGGCGACGGGTTGTCTTACAACCATACCGTGCTGCATCTTTGCCAGCGTGCTCTAGAGCTGCGGGGCAGATTAAAAGCCGGACCTTCTGCCGACTGCGCCCATCTGGCCAGAGGCCTTCCAGAATCGAGTCCCACGCAACGCATGCCCAAGTGGTTTCCAATAACACTGGTGAATGCCACGCTCAGGCTGCAGG
>JWZX01001349.1:0-20826 GCA_001275005.1 Chrysochromulina tobinii
TTCGCCCTTCTTCTCTGCTTCTTCTTCTTGATGTCGCCGATGAGACCGCCGTCTCACTCTCTCACTGCCCTCCGCTGCCTCTTCCACGTCGCTGTGCGTTCTCCTCTCTCTCTCGGCTCCCTCTCCGTCCTCGGCTCTCTCACCATGCTCCATGCTGCTGCCCCCCTTCGTCTCTTGGACGTCCCTCATCATGCTGTACCGGTACACTGCGTATACTCCTTCGACGCTGCTCGCTGCAGCACACTCCGCGTGCACTGCACCTGCCGACACATCATGCACGTCATGCACACTGGCTACACAGTGTGAGACGCGCTCGACGCAGCCTCCGTCTGCTCCTGCTGCTCGCTCGACTCCACCGCGCTCGCCGCGCTCGCGCTTCTCTCCGCTTGCAGCCATAGCACCCGAGCCAGCCAGCTGCATGTGCATCTGCGGCTGGAACTGCTGCTGTTCTGGTTGCTGCTGCACTTGATTCTGCATCAGCAGCCTAGCGTGTGCCGCGGCGCGCTGCTGCGCAGCGGCTTCGTCGCCGTCGCGTTCGTCTTCGCTGACGTGCACCGCCGCAACGTCCTTGCCAGTTTCCTTCATTTCTTTTTGCATTTTTGTGCATGCGGGCGGGGCAGGTCGTGTCAGTGCCCGCGCGCGCGATGCGGCGCTGCGTGGTCTGTGTGCCGTCAGGCGTCTGGCCCGGCCGTGCCTCAGGCGCGTCCTTATCCGTAGTCGCCGGAGCGGGTCAGGCGCAGGCGCGAGCAAGGCGTCGGGCATTTGAAACTTGCTTGCTTGCTTGCTTGCTTGCTTGCTTTCTGGATTCTCACACCATCTTTAACACCCGATTTTGAGAAGAGAGTGCAGCAGCAATGCCGGACACGATTGTGTCTGTGCGAAGCGCCTCGCCATTTGGCAGCGCCTCGAGCTCTTCAAGCGTCGCGTCCGCATTCTCGACGGGCAGCCTCTCCGGGCTCTTCGGCAAGCTCTTCGGCAAGCCGAAGCCGAAACCGGACGAGAAAGACGTCACCGCGCCCGATGAAGAACCGCCGCAACTCACGCGGCAAACATCGACGGTGTTCCGCGAACTTGGTGAAGTCATCGTCAATTATCTTTCGCTCGCCGACCTTGTCTTTGTCGCCCTGTGCATCAACCGCAGCTTCAGTGACGCAGCGCGTGCGCGTATCGGCGTTCTATGGCCGCAGCTCAGCCCGCTCCTCAGCCCACCTTTCAATCTTATGCAGCGCGACTTGCTACTATTGACGACTCTGGACCTCCGTGGACGAAACCTTGGTGACCCCCATTTCCAAGCCTTAGCCGCAGCTTGTGCCATAGGGGCGCTGCCCAATTTGAAGACGCTCGCCCTCGACAAGTATGCCATCCAAGACGGCAACGATACTTCGCTCAACCTGTCTGGCAAGAGATTAAATGATACGGACATGAGTATGATTGCCCATCTTTTGGCCAACGAGGCACTAGCATCGGTGACGACTCTTGGACTAGCCTGCAACAAGATCGGCAACCCTGGCATCACGGCCTTCGCCGACGCCTGCGCCATGGGGGCACTGGCACAGCTCACCCATCTTTATCTGGACGAGAACCAGATCGGAGATGTCGGCTGCACAGCCCTCGCCTCGGCCTGCGCTGCTGGGGCACTTGCAAAGATCGAGACGCTCGTCATCGCTGAGAACCATATCGGAGACGCTGGGGTGACGGCTCTCGCCGACGCATGCGGCAGTGTGCCCATGGCGAACATCACCGTTCTCCATCTGCTGGGCAATCACATAACGGATGATGGCTTTGCTGCCCTCTACCCGCTCCTTGAGAAAGACGGCAAGCTGTCAGGGCTCTCTGAATTCAGCATTGGATCAGGCATCACGGACAAGGGCATGGAGGAGTTTTCTGAGCTGCTCACCATGGGGGCACTGACGCAGCTCAAGGAGCTCTGGCTCTTCGGCAACCAGATCGGCGACACGGGCTGCATCGCCCTCGCCGTTGCCTGTGGCCGTGGGGCTCTGGCGTCTGCCATCACCCTCGGACTCAGCTACAACCAGATAGGGAATGTCGGCGTCACCGCCCTCGCCATTGCCTGCAGCAGAGGAGCACTGGCACGGCTCGAGAAGCTTTCACTCGGCGTCAACAAGATCGGCGATGCTGGCGTCCTTGCCCTCGCCTCGGCCTGCGCTGGTGGGGCCCTGGCATCGCTCAAGAAGCTGTGGATGGACAGCGAGCACATGGGCCACCCTGGGCTTGTCGCTGCCTGCCAGCCACGTGGGATCCAGATCGTCACATAAACGTCCTCGGGTTCGGAGTCATGGCGTTAAAACTCTTCCACAGATCAGGAAACAAGTCAATTCAAGGCACTTTGGAATCTAGACTTCACAGAGTCATTCTCTGTTCACAATGAACTTTTCTGCCGACGCACCGGCTGGACGTTGACATGCCGTCCACTATAAATATTGTCAAGAACCACGGTGTCCTCCGCTTCAACTCACGCGACGCGCCGTCCCACTGGGCGGTTCTCGACCCTGATGCCGAAATGCATCGCGTGCAGCGGCTGCTCTTCGATGAGTGGCGGCTCCAGCAGCCCGGCGCACTAATTTGCATTGAGGGCGGTGCCGGGATCCACGAGTGCTGTGTGCTCCCGGCACACGAAGAGCTCGCACTCGCACATGGCCTCGTGAGCGCAGCACGCATCAGCAACGCGTGGGTCATCGGCGGCGCGCTCGACGAGGGTGCCACCCAGCTTGTGGGTCGGGTGCTGCGATCGAGCGCGGATGTCGTCTCACTCGGTGTGGCTCCGTGGACGTCGGTCGCGCAGCGCGAGCAGGTTGCCGAGCTCGCAGATCGGCGCATATTTACCTATGATGCGCTCCGACTGCCCGACGATGCTGACGACTACGACGGCGTGCCCGCCTCGACGGGCGGTGGCCAGCCGCTGTCGGACGGCGCTAGCCACCTCTTGCTCACCGAGGGCGGCAGTCCCGAAAAGTCGCAGCCTGCGCACGCAAAGGCCTTCCGCGCCGCGCTCGAGGCCTATTTGAGCAGCCAGACACCTTCGCTGAGCACGGACACAGCCGCCGAGGCCCTCGAGTCGGCCAGCCGCTTGCCGCCCGCTTGCTGCCCGCGGCTGATGCTCGTGCTGGGCGGCGGCCTCGCAACGCTGAATGCGGTGCTGGGCGCGCTCAAGGCCGGCTGGCCCGTAGTGGTGCTCCCCAGCTCAGGCTTCGCCGCTGCCGATATCTTCGAGATGTGCACCGGAGCGTCCAAGATGGCACAGGGCACGCAGCATGCTCCGCTGCCGCGCGCCCTGTCGGACATGGTGCAGCGGCCTGACGAGGCATATCGGAAGGACGGACCTGGGCTGCTCCGCAGCATCGCGCAGCTCGCGCGCACGGTGCGCATCGGGCCGCACCGGCAGCGCGCCCTCCGCTTCTTCCGGCCGGGCGGCGGCGCCGACGCGACCGGGCTCAGTGAGATGCTGCTGCACTCGCTCCTGGGTGCAGTCGGCAAGCCGTTGGAGGCGCTCGCGACAGCACTCGACTGGCGGCATGCTCCGACGCTCGGCTGGCTCTTGCGCCAGCCTGGCGTCGCCGTGGATGCTCCCAGCCTCGGTGCCGCACTTGAACGGGCACTGCTGTTGAAGCATGTGCCGAGCGTCGCAGCGATGCTGCAGGCGCATGCCCCGATGCACCTGGTGCGACTGGACGCGCTGTGCGACGACGAGCGCTTCAAACGCGCGGTGGCCACCACCGCGGGCGCGTGGTACATGCAGCCGAGCGAGAGCAGCAGGATGCGCCAGGACGGCGAGCTCGACCTCTCCAGATCGCGATCTCGCGCCGACGAGCAAAGCCGTCCGGCGCTCTGCCCCGGGAGTGCCTGGGGCTTCGCGCTTCTGAGAGCCGTTCTCGAAGAGACACAAGAGGAGTACGGCTCACTGCTGCGCATGCGCTGGCGTGCCGCGCTCGTCGCCGAGGCCGACGGCACGATGGAGCCGTCCGGCTGCGACGGTCAGGGCGCGCGCCTCCTGCCTTCGTCACTCGAGCTGCTCATCTGGGCGGTGCTCTGTGGGGAGCCGAGCCTGGCGCGTGCCCTGTGGGAAAGGAGTGAAGACCCGCTGCGCACTGCGATCCTCGCGAGCGTGGTCGCGCGCTCCGTCGCGCGCTCCGCTGGCGCCGCCACCTTCAGCTTCGCGGTCGCACAGGGCCTCGCCCGCGATGCGGCCACGTATGAGAGTTGGGCCATCTCGCTGCTCGAGCATGCAACTGACGCTGAGGCGCACGTGCTGCTGCTGAGCACCGACGCCGAATACCTCGGGCAGCAGCGCTCGGCACTCGAGCTCGCGTCCGACACGCGCAAGGCGTGCTGCCGCGCCCTGTGCACGCACCCCAAGGTCGCCGAGACGCTCGAGAAGCTGGCAGATGGCTTCATCGCCCCGGTGACTGCGTCGGTGCTCCGCCAGCCAGCGGGCATGCCCCCGGGGTGCATCCCGTCACCGGCTGCGACCGAGCTGCAACGGCTCGCGCGCCCGGCCATCACCCCCGCCGACGTGCGCATCTGGTGCGAGACCATCGATGCGGCGAGTGCGCTGCGCTTGGGGGGCGTGGCACGCGCCCTCGACCTCTATGCGGACGCCCAGCCGCCCTCGGCGTTTGGGGCACTGGTGCACCCCGCGCGCGTGCCCAAGGTGAAGCACGCAGTGCACATGCTCTCGTCGCTCGCCTACCTGCTGCTGCTCGGACTCGCGCTATGCGCACTGCCCACCGCGAACGATCCTGAGCGCCCCGCGATGGCGCTCGCCGCTGGAGGCGCTCGGGTTCCCGACCCACACAATCTCGGCTATAGCGAGATGGTCGTGTGGGCATGGACGGCGACGCTGCTGCTCGAGCAACTCAAGCATGCAATGCGCGTGGGTTTCGATGCCTATGAGCGCAAGGGCACATCCGCCGCACTTCTGAGCTACCTGGACGACGGCGCGCACCTGCGAGAGGCCCTCTGCCATCTCGTGCTCCTCCTCGCCGCCGCTCTGCGCATCGGGGTGCGCTTAGACGTCCTCAACGTCGACGCGATGCTGCTGCGATGGGTGCAGACGCTGTACGCGCTCGTCGTGCTGCTCGCCACGACGCGCTTCGTCGGCGAGCTGCAGTGCTCCTCACGCGCCGTGGGCGTGTACGCCTGCACGCTGCAGCAGATGCTGTACGAGGTGGCGACGTGGCTGCTCGTGGTCGCGCTGCTTCTCGCGGCCACGGGCGTCGCCCTCACCGTGCTGCTCCCTGGGCCAAGCGGCCACGGCCATGTGTGGGACGAGCCGGGCATCCTGCCTCTCCTCTCCCTCCTCGGCGCATTCGACCTCGAGGCGACGCTCCTCGACCCGACTGTCGTCGGCGCCACTCCCATTTGGCGCTACCCGACCGATTACCTGCCGCCGCTGCTGCTGCTCGTCGCTCAGCTGCTCCTCGTCATCTTCCTGCTCTCGGCGCTCATTGCGACGCTCGCGGGACGGTACGCCGCCCTCGCCGCCGCCGGCGAAGAGGCATGGAGCCTCGGCCGGCTCCGATTCGTGCGCGAGTACAAGGACGAGCGCGACGCACTCCCGCCGCCGCTCAACGCCTTCGTCCTCTTCTTCCATGATCTGCCCCAATGGAGCGTCAAGGCGGCCGGGGGCGGGTACGGCCGATCACGCGTCGTTCCGGGCACCAAGTCGGACCGGATCGGCTCGCAGCCGCGCCCGGTGCATGGGCTCAAGCTCAAGTGCACCTTGCCACACGCCACCATCGACGCGCTCCAGCACCTTGCACGCGACTGCCGCGACCGCGCCGCCGCAGGAGCCTCCTCGGCCTTGCTGGTCGCTCGCGACGCCTTCGCCTCCGCCTCCGCCGTTCCCGCCTCCTCCTCCTCCGCCTCCTCCACCGCCGCCTTCTCGATGGCAACTCTGCAGATCGCGTGCCTCGCTGGGCGTCTCGAGCACCTCGAGGCCGAGTACAAGCAGAACGAACGGCTGCTTCGAGCAGTGCTTGGCTCGGAGCCCGAGGAGTTGCTCGCATTGCGGGGCGGCGCCGATCCCGAGCGGCAGGCGACACGACATGCCCTGCACGCACTGCACCAAGCCTCATCGGCCAGACTGCCTGCGCCGCCGTCGAAGCGGACCGTTGGGCCCCAAAGCAGCGTGGCGCGCATGCCCACGCTGCAGGTTGGCCCCGCCAAGCCCGCGCCCACGCAGGTCGTCTATGGGTCGTCCCTCATGCCGGTGCACCGCGTCGGACCGCGACTGCCCCCCGCCATCTCGTCGGAGCCGCCGAAGGACGCGGGGGCGCAGCCGCCGACGGCTGACGAGCAGCTCGGTCATCTGATCACACCCGAGATCTACCGTGCGTATTGCCTGTACGGCGACAAGTCGTTGAGCGGCATCTCGGTCGAGGACGGCGGCGAGCAACTGCGCGCCGCGGTGGCGCACGTGGTGCCGCGCCTCAAGATGGGCGCCGCCGCCGAGGGGTTGCTGCAGCGCTGCGTGTACGCCGGCCGAGAGAGCCAAATGCGCGTCGGTCTCCACGCCCTTGGCAAGCTCATTCGCGATCTGAGTGCGCAGAACGCCCGGGGCGACGCCCAGGGCGATGGGGCTGGCGGCAGCAGCAGCAGCAACTCTGCGAGCGGCGGGCGTTCCAAGACGGCGCTGCCCGTGCCTGAGCTTGGGCCCGAGGCGACTCTGCGTGCTCAGACGGTCTTCCGGCGGCACGAGCGCGAAGGGTCGGGCACCCTCGACGCATCGGACTTGCGCCACGCGCTCCTCGAGCTGGGACTGCCCGCGACGTTTGGGCAGATTGCGATCATCATCCAGCGGTACGAGCGCAACGCTAAGGGGCGCATCGACGCTGACGAATTCCTCGAGCTCACGCGCGAGCTCTACCTGTTCCACGAGCTCGCGCGCCGTGCCGAGCGCTCCTTTCACGCGCACGACCGTGATGCCGACGGCATCCTCGACGTGGCCGAGGTCAAGCGCGCGCTGCTCGAGCTCGACCTTGAGGTGAGCACGAGCGCCCACGTGCTCAATGCGCTGCACCGGTATGAGACCCTCGAGCGCGACGGCAAGCTGGACCTGCGGGAGTTCCTTGTGCTCGTGCGTGACCTGTACAACTTCCAGCGGCTCGTCCTCCGGGCAGAGCGCTGCTTCCAGCTCCACGACGCGAACGCCGACGGCACTCTCGACGCTCTGGAGCTGCAGGCTGCTTTACTTCAGCTCGGGATCGACTCCAACGCCGCGCGCGCGCGCTACGGCGATGGCGACCTCAAACTCGGCCAGCGCGAGTACCTCGAGCTCGTGCGAGATCTGCACCACTTTCGCGCGGCGACGCTGCCCACGCCCACCGACGACGTCTCTCGCACCTTTGCCCGCTTCGACCGCGACCTGGGCGGCCGCATCAACGTGCTCGAGCTGCGCGTCGCGCTCACGGAGTTGGGGCTCACAGTCGACACAGAAGAGGCGCTCCGCGTGCTCCGGCGCTTGGATGCCAACCGGAGCGGCCAGCTCGAGCTGGCAGACTTCCGTAACCTCGTCGGCACCCTCCGGAGCTACCAGCAGGCGACCCTTTCGAGCCCTGCATCGAGCCCATCCGAGGCCGTCGCGGCTGCGCTTGCGCGCGCGGTGGCGGCGGGAGACGTAAGTCTAAGTGGCGCGGCGGCGGGGGAGGAGGGCGCGACGACCGACGAGCCTGCGCCCAAGGGCGAGGGTGCCGCGGAGGACGCGCCCACTGAGGCCTGACCGGACGTTGCCGAGTAGTCTCGTACCTCACTAATCAGTCACTAGTCCAGTCCTAGCACCTGGTCCTGGATAGAGGCACTTCCTCTTCCGCCACAAACACGCGCACACGCGGCTCGCGGGCGCGAACAACGCTGGCAGACTCGCGGCCGTCGCAAAACTATTGTCAATTGTGCAGCAACATCGGATCACCAGAATAATACTCGAGTATAACAATAAACAAAGTAATACTGGTTAGTTTCATTGTGTGACCGTGTTTCTGTCCGGGGTCGTCCCTTCACGGTCAAGCCTTCTGTTGTGCTGTGCATGTATCCGGTGGTTTCAGAGAATTTCCAGCCATTAATCACCATCACATGGATGCTGACACTATGACTTGACACACATGGCTCACGCACGCACTGTCTATCGCACCGGTGTTTATGAAACGGAAAGGTTTTTTACCGGTATGTCCGCCGGCCGCGCGCGGCGAGCGAGCGAGCGTCGCCGCCCGCGCAGCGTCAGCGTCTCGTGGCACGTGGAAGTTTGTTTGTTCGCGTGTGCCCACATCGGACTGATGCCATCAATGGACACGCTTCCATCGCTGGTGGACGAAGCGCTCGGTGCTGTGCGGCTCTACATGTACCGCCCTCCTTCATGCAACGGCTCTTCATGTACGGCAACGGATGACCCTCTCACGTTTCGTCTCGACGACAGCATCACGTCTGCCTTCCTGGACGTCCAGCGCATTGCCTGGCACTCTGTCAGGACCAAATTGAACCAGAAAAAGCACCCGTGGGTGGATCTGGAAACTTCTTTCTGGAGCCAAATGCCCGCCAGAGTCTGGACGAACAACCCGGAGAACGCCACCTTCTTTGTGATCCCGCATGCCACGCTTTTGCACCGGGTTGCCTGGGATACATTGTCCTCCACACGAGCGTACGTCTCGCGGTTGGCAAGGCTGATGGACTTCATCCACTTTGCACTCCCCTACTACAATCGCAGCGGTGGTCGCGACCACGCAATAGTCTGGGGCGCGGAGAATGGTCCTTTCTGCGACTGTCACCTTCGGACGGTGATGGCTGCTCAAGAGCCAGTGGCTTGGACTATGCTGGACACGGTGGTGAGAATTGGCTACTTTGGCCACCGTAACACCAGCATGTTTAGGTGGCACCTCGACCGTGACATTGCCGTCCCACAGTGGGGAGCGGTACACCCCTTGCGAGCGACAAATTTGTCAACGGCGTTGCAGGACGGCATGCGTGCACACAGGCGGTCATACGGCTTCTCAGGAAGCTTCTGGGGAGGGGAAGCATCCTGCGCTGCTGTCCCGTCGGCTGCCGGTGTGCAACTCAGTGTGCACACCTGCTCGTGCAGCCCGGGCGTGCGCCTGTGGCTGAAGGACTACATGAAAACGAGCTGCAACTCAACCAACAGCACACGTTGCCGCGCGGATGCACGCCAAAACCGCATGGGAGACTTCTGGTTCGCCCTATGCCCGGCCGCGTGGGCCTGCTGGTCGTCGCGGCTGTACGACGCCATCGACTCGCTGGTGGTGCCCGTGATCATGGCCGATGGGCACGTCCAACCCTTTGAGTCTTTGCTGGATTGGAAGAGCTTCTCCGTGACCTTGGACACTGTCGCCCTTCGGGCTCCTGGTGGCACGCAGGTGCTCGACGGCCTGCACGACGAGGCCGTGGCCACAGCCATGCACTGCTCCGCTTGCCCGTCTTGCCTGAGCTGCACGCGCATCGGCCTCGTGCAGCGTATGATGGAGCTCGAACGGGTGCGAAGTTGGCTGCGCTACAACTCGTCGTCCGTGTACAGCGTGGGCGGGCTGGTGCTCGTGGAGTTGCACTGCCGCCAGCTGTGGCTCGCGGGGCTCACCGAGGGAGTCCCTTGCGTGCGACTTGGTTCGGGCTCCGGGAAATAAAACACAATTGTGCGGGGCCCGTCGCGTCTGCTATCCGGATAGGGCTAACAGTAACACTGACGACTACGTAGAACCACGTGTAAAACGCACGTTCACGCGCCCGGCCCGGCCGGGCGTGGCCGCGAAGAGTTCGCGTTCGCGAAGAGGTACTGTAGCGGGGGTGCGGGGGGTATGAAGAGAGAAAGTGTTGGGTTGTCAAGTCAAGTCATCTCCAGGGCTCGAGCAGTGTTGTCAAGTCAATTCTATCTACTACGTAGTAAACAACTACGTATTAAACACAGACAACCAACGGCAGCCTTGACTGAACGGCAGGGGGATCGCGACGAAACTGACTACTCGAAGGAATTTTAATTCAATTAAGGTCGGATCGACGGTCGGTCACCAGGCACGACCTTTTCAACTGTGAGTTGGTGCGGGAGCACGCTCCGGCTCACAGCCGTTTCACACAGACCTGGACGGTCACAGACTTGCCCTGGGCGCGGCGCGACCCTGTGTGCCAAGGGATGTGGCTCATCACGGGACGCGTCGGACCTGTCATCAATCGACACATATCGACGATTGTGCGAGCGCCCAAGTGGGGTTGGCCAAACTTCCATCCGGACAATGTGCTCGGGACCGTCGCAGAGCTTCTCAGTCCAGTCGGTTCGCATGTCAAAGAAGACGAAACAATGGCAGTTATAGAGACAGACAAGATAGCGGCAGAAGTCAAGGCTCCGCACAGCGGCATCGTGCGAGCCATACACGTCAATCTGGATGACACGATTGAGAACGAAGCGCGCATGTTCACGTTGGAAAGGCTTGATGTGGTAAGAGACGGCCCCGCGCGGCAATGGGCAATTGATTTCAAAGAGCGCAAAGAACGCGAAGCGCGCGAGGCCGCGGAGAACTGGCAGCGCTTTCAACGCGATTGGCAGCACGAAGAGCGACGGCGCTGGCAAGACTTGCAGCGGCGGCAGACGCAGGGCTGGTGGCGACGGCAGCAAGCGGATGGGCAGCGCTATTCACAGCAGAAGCGCTATTCACAGCAGCAGCAGCAGGAGCAGCAGGAGCAGCAGCAACAGCAGCAGAAGCGATCGCGCGATGCTGCTTCAAGCCGTGCGGAGGTTCTGCCAGAGGGTGACGTGAAGAGCATGCTGCTGGCCAAGACGCATTACGACGCGCTGCGAGTGTCACGGACATGCAGCATCGCCGACGTGAAAAAGGCGTTTCGGGTCCTTGCACTACGACTGCACCCGGACACGCAGTGCGCAGATCCCGGTGCGCACGCCCGGGGAGCGCGACCGGCCGAGGTGGAGGAGCGCGCACGCGCGCTGCACGAGGCCTTCATGCGATTGCAGGAGGCCTACGCTACTCTCTCCGACGGCCGACGGCGGCGCGAGTATGATCGGGATCTAGGTTGGTGAGCTCTGAGATACTAGAGTTGAAATTGCGCTGAAATGAGTCGAGAGTTGTTGGTTAGAGCAACGCAAAGGCGTGTGGCTACTATGTTGTTACGACGAGCCCCTTATAGTGTGTCACACAGACACACATTCACATGCACACATCCGCATTAACACGATGCCGGGTACCACTGCGTGCGTGTGTCCCTCCGGTTGAATCGTCCCGCGGCTCTTTCGTTCACGTTCGTTTCTAGGGCCAATGGTTTTTACCGCCGTCCATGGCCCCGTCGCGCTCAAGTTTCTGGCTGTCCTCTCCCTGTTCCTGGTCTCTACCGCCATCGGCAGCGGCGACCCTTGCGATTGCGAAGACCATGGACCTACCAAGTCAGGCAATTGCAGCATCAAAATCCACGAATGTGGCTGTTTGCACGATGTGACTGAATGGCGCTACGAAGCGGATGGTACGCGCTTTCTTCTGACTTAGAGCCCGCCATGGAATTCTCACAACGCGGAATTCTCACAACGCACGAACTCGTTTCTTTCGCTGTGCAGCCATCGATGTCGGCTCCGGCCAGAAAGCTCACTATCAGTGGAGCAAAAGTAAAGACAGCGCTGGCGATCAAGCCGCACTGGCCTTATTCAACACAGTCCTCGGTCCCGATGCTTGCAGCTGCAACCACGTTGCCTATTCTTTCGGCAGCTGCAGCCTTAACATCAGCGTCTGCTTCATGTTTAACTCCACTGCAGACCTCAAAGCCAAGAAGCCGTCGTACAAAGCGTGGTGCTTTGACACAAACCGCGCGAACCGCTCGGGCCACGTGTTTCAGTATGTCGACCCAAAGGACGCGGCCGTGGCCGCTACTGAAGACCTGCTCGCCAAGTTTCCTGATGAACCCAAGCTGTGCAACGTAAGCGATGCGTCAGTTCGCTCGCTTCTCAGTGGCTCTGCGGCTTCAGCACTACTATTGCAGTGAGCCAGCTGCCGTCGAGCGTCGTCTGGTTTACGTGCAGACTCTCATGTTGAGCTGGACCTTGAACGGCCCACATGCGAGCATCACACAGCAGGGTGGGGGGTCTAAGTTTCCAGCGGGTCGCAAACTATTTAGGTCGACTATACCAGATTCTCCTACTGAGCTCTTCTACTGACTACTCGTACACACCATGTCGTACACGCACGGTAACAAGCACACATATAATCTTCGACACATCCCACGGATCGTGCTCTCCACACCGACGAGCGACACGTGCTAGTACGCTACACATCGCATCGCATGATGCTTGATGGCGGGGCTACTGCGGGCTACGCCTGTACGCCAAGCCATGTACGGCGACTGGGAGTCGAGTCTAGGCGGCACTACGAAAGATGGCAGTCGACAACACTTCGCCAAGTCCGCGCTCAAGACACCGCTCAAGACTCTACCGCGCCGCGGACCGCCCCGCCCCCGATGCCCGACCAGGCACCAGCCTACCGAGCTACCGTACTGTAGCAAGCTCGCGCACTTTCATCTTTCTGGCGCCAAAGCGCTGTCGGTGCCCAGCGCCATGCTGCGCGAGAAGTTGCGGCGTCTCTTGGGGCTGTTCTTGGAGCTGCTCGGGCTCCTTGCATCCGGCGACGCCTGCTTTGTCCGCTCGGCCTCGTCTGCCACATCTCCGAAGAGTCCCACGGTCGCCCGTGCGAGGATGGCTCGCACGTCGTCGCGCGTGAGCGGGTGCGGCCGGCGTGCCGTAACCTCAACAGCGACGAGATCGTGCACACGCGGCCGCAGCCCATCTAGTACACGCCCGCGGATGAGCGTGATGGCACGCAGCCCTGCGGGCATCGTCTCCTCTTTAGGCTGGCAGCGGGCCTCGAGCACGTTCAGCTCCTCGCGTAGCATCGCCATCGCATCCGCCAGCCGACCCGCCGCACCCAGCGCGAGCCGCGCCGTCTCGAGCAGGCGCGCGCGGAGGACGCCGCTCCTCCACACGCGTTGCACCCTGCGCGCCGCGATGGCCTGAGTCTTCCAGCGGATGGCCTGATAGCGCCGAAAGGCGCACTGCAGTTTGATGGCCGCTTTGTGCCGCCGCGCCAAAATGAGGGGCGAGAGGAACGTGTCGTCGTTTCGCACGAGATGGCGTGGGTTGCGCTTCGCCTGCCAGAAAAGGAGGATCCGATGTGCTGTTGGTCGCAGGGCCGCCATCGTGGCACGCCGCGCCGCCTCGACCTCTCCCTGCTCGACAGCTGTCAACTGGCGATCCTCCACACGGCCCACACGTGCGGTGTCCACTTGTGCGGTGGGCTCAACGGCCGCGGGCTCTCGTGCAGCCGACGCCAACGCTGCTGCGGACGTGCCCGCCGACACGAATGCCTTCTCGGCTGCCTCGATGCGTCGGATCTCGTCGATCTCGTCGAGCGAGGTGCGGAGCGCCTCGTAGTATCCATCGGGCAGCGCTCGGGACGGCGCGCATTCCGGGTCCACGTACAAGCGGCAGCCGAGAGCGAGCCAGCAGCGCACGTGGGACTGGATAAAGCATGCTGCACCATTCATGAGCACATGCACGCCGGCAAACGCGCGCCCGCAGCTCCGCTCGAGGGCGCGAGGTGGCGGTGGCACTGCACGGAGGCCGACCATCGTACGTCGACGCAGATAGCCCTCGATGTTGTCAGCCTGATGGCGAGTGAGGTCGATGGCCTGCGAGAGCTCGATCCGCTTCGAGCGGTGGCCGAGCGCCATGCCGGGCGCCAATCCGTCGGCGGCGCTCGAGCCGAGCACCGCCAACGCCGACGAGAAGCAGTGCACCGATCGTCCAGAGTCCGCAACGCCCGCAAAGTCCGCGGACTCGGTACCAGTGGTTTCCTGCTCGGCCTTGTACGCGGCCTCGTCCTCCTCGGTGGCCATGAGCTGCAAGGACGCCTCGCTCGCGTACAGCGCGCGCAGCAGCGTCGGCGCGGGCAGCTGCACCACCGCCGATGCGAAGGTGGCGCACTGTGCGGCCGAGGCTGACAAGGTTGGCTCGTCGCGATCGGTCGTGGGCAACGGCGGCGGCGGCGGGTGCTCGAATGGGATCTCGACACCCCTGTCAGTGCGCCGCACGTGCTTCGTCAACCCAATCTCGCTCAGCCAGACGGCGAAGGCGTCATCCGCCTGCGCGCCCGCCGCGGCGCTGGCCGCCTGCCAGCGCCGCGGTCGAGTCGCCGCATGCAAGGCTCGCTCACGCTGTAGCACCTGACACGCGCGAAGCGCCGTCGTGAGCGACTCGAGCTCCACTCTGAGCTCCCGTCCAAGCATGGCATTGGGCGCAACGGTCTGATCGGCGTGCGGATCGGCGTGGCCCTGGGCGTCGTCGAGCTTGACAGTCTCTCCGGCCCGACCTTCGCGCAGCCGTTGCATCGCATAGGCCCCCACGCCGCCCGCGGCCTCGATCTCGCGATCTCGCGCCGCTGCGAGCGTCTCCTCACGCGTCGAGGCGCGCCTCCGGGCTTCAGTTTCGTCCGCGGCGCGCCCGAGCACCGCCAGCATGGGCAGCAGCTCAGCGGGTGTAAGGATTAGAACGGCCATCGGCAGCCGACACGACACCGGCAGCGCGTGTGAGCACACGCGCAGGGCCTTAGCGAGGTCTGCGGCCGATGCCTGTCGCGCGTCGCCTTGGTGCGGCAGCAGTGGACGCCGCGCCTCCACTATGGACGCGAGCGCAGTGCACACGCCCTCCACGCGCTTCACGCCCGGTGCGCCCCTCAGCGCCAGTGCCAGCGCTCGCGGTAGCGCGTCGAGAAGCTCGGCTGTCTGCACCTCGTTGCCGTTTGGCAGCTGCAGCAAGGTCAACTGGTCTCGCGCAGGCGCCGCGGCCGTCGCCGCCGCCGCCGCCGCCGCCGCCGCCGCCGATGAGGCTCCAGGCGCCGTCTCGGGCGCCGCCTCCGCCGCCGCCGCGGATGAGGCTTCAGGCGCCGTCTCGGGCGCTGCCGCGGGCGCTGCCCGCAACTCCTTGACGCACTCTTTCTCCTCGAAATGGTAATCTGTCGCCTCGCCGATGGCTGCGTATCGCGCGGCACCCCCAAGTGACGCTGATGGATCCACGAGCGGCATGAGCGCCGCCGAGCCGCTCGTGAGCCCAAGCAGATGGAGGCAGCGTCTCCCACCGGCAAGCAGCGCGTGCACGTCGCGACGCGCCTTGAGAGGATAGGGAACCTCGAACCACGTAGGCACGAGCTCGGGGTCACCGAGAACATGCCTCCACGCCTCAATCTGCTCCGCCACGTGCAGCGTGAGCACGCCTAGAGTCGCGAGCACCTGCTGCAGCTCTTCGCGCCGCGCCGCGAGCGTACGCGCGGCCGTCTCACCGCCGGCCGCCGCCTCAGCTCCCTCGATCCGCTCAATCTCCGCTTGCTCCTCGGCCGTCGCCGTGCCGGCCGCGAGCCGCCGACGCAGCTCGATCGGTTTGAGAAGCTCCGGCAGCACATGCTCGAGCAGGCTCGTTGCCCAGTCGAGGTAGCGCTCGCGCTGCGAGATCACACGGCCGAGGGCGCTGTGCGCCTGGTACAGCTGGATCTGGCGCGTGTACGCCGTACCGGCCGACACCGGCTTGGGGGGGGGGCGCACGGGCTTGCCTCGGGCCCCATACAGACTCGCGGCACTCGCGTCGTCCTTGAGCGCACACGTCGCATCGACCTTGAGCGCCCTCTCGAGTCGACCGGTAAACGGATTGGGTGTACCCACCCTCACGCCGAGGCCCTGCATGGGCCCGCGTGCCGGCTTGGAGTAAGCGCTCTCCATGATCCGGATCGTCGGCGCGCTCGACGAAGCGCGAGCGCGCGTCGGAGGCGCGCGCTGGACTCGCGCAGTGCCCGCCGCAGCGCCCAGGGTGGGAGCGCGCCGCGCCTCGGACGGGATCGTGGTCACCTTGAAGGTCTCACGAAGGTATCGTGGCGGCGGCTGCTGCAGTTGCTGCGGTCGCTGCAGCGGCGGCGGCGGCGGCGGTTGCTGCGGTTGCTGTGGCTGCTGTGGCGGCTGCGGCTGCAGCGGCTGCAGCGGCTGCTGCGGCGGCTGCGGCGGTTGCTGCGGCGGCAGCGGCTGCGCGGTCGGCTCGAGCAGGCCAAGGGCGCCGTGGTGAGCGCTTGCATGCTGCGCGGTCGGCTCGAGCAGGCCAAGGGCGCCGTGGTGAGCGCTTGCATGCTGCGCGGTCGCCTCGGACGCCGCTGCCGGCAAAGTGGCCACCTCGGCCACCTCGGCCGCTTCCGCGTACTGCAGCGGCACCTGCTGAAGCGGCTGCGCCGCCGCCGGCTGCTGCTGCTGCTGCGGCGACGGCGGCTGCTGCTGCTGCGGCGGCGACGGCTGCGCCGGTGGCTTCACAGCTGGCTTCACAGCTTTTGGCGGCGGCGGCGGCATATCCAACATCAGTTGCGCTGTGAGCTCATCGCCGACGAAGTCCATCGATCTCGGGCGCGGGGAGGGCTGCTGCGCCGGATACTGCGCTGGATCATGCTGCTGTGCCGGCTGCCCATGCTGCTGTGGCCACAGCTGCTGTGGTTGCTGCTGCTGCTGCGGCCGCTGCTGCGGTCGATCTTGCTGTTGCTGCTGCCGCTGCGGCCGCTGCGGCTGAGGCTGGGTCACCGGCGCCGATACCGGTACCAGTAGCGGCGCCGGTACCTGTGTGGGTGCGGCGCGGTACTGCGGATGCCGATGGACACCCACGTGGACAGTGTTGTGACTCGGCGGTGGAGGCAAGTAGGCGGAAGCTGACACGGAGCGGCGGAGCACCGCCGCAGGGGCGGAGGCAGCTGGCTTCACATCGCTTGTGCTCGCTGAAGGCCGCATCTGATCGTCGAGGTTGCGCACTGCCTCATTGAGGCCGCCGTCTAGGCGTCGCGGTGCTCGCAGCTGCATGGCCTGCTCCGACGGCACTGAGTGATCGGCCGCGATGGCCTGGACCCGATGCAACTCCGCCGCGATGGAGTGCTTAATGCCGGCTAATGCCGCCGACTGAGGACGCAGCCGCACGCCATGCACGACCGTGGCGCTCGCAGAGCGCGAGGAGGTTGAGGAGGCTCGAGTCGGCGGTGGCTGGGTGGTGGTGTTGTCCATGAGACGGTTCGGCTTCGCCCCTGCTCCCTCCGGCCGCAGTGTGAACCAGGTGTGAACAGTAAGCGACACGAAAGATTGATCGAGTTTATCTGTTAACGGCCCCTCATGCGTCCAACAATGAAGGGTCCAGGTCATCGGGCTCGGGCCTCGGTGGAGTTGGTGGAGGTATGCTCAGCTGCAATGACAGCCCTGCCAGTGCTGGGTGACTTGGCGGCTTTTGCGCAGCCGGCTTCGCCGCACCATCGGTCGTGCGCGCGGCCGAGGGCTCAGGGGTCAGCTCAGGGGAGGCATCGAAGTCGCTTGAAGAGCGGCGTGAGGAAGGAGAGTTGCCTTTGACTACGCCTAGAAGAGACCCCGCGAACGGACTGCGGTCGTCGGAGCAAAACGTGCGTTCCGAGGGGGAGCCTCGGGATCTGTCGGCGGGGAAGGCAGCGTCGAGCAGTTCACTCGTCGACAACCGTTTCCACGAGTCGAGCAGTGTAGCGTCGAACATCTCGGGAGGCACCTTCACCTTCTGAGTCACCCCACCATGCTGCTTGATCAGCGCGTCGTCGTCCCACTCCTCTTCCAGCGGCGGTTGTTTCTCGTCAGGCAACTTTGCGAACTTTTTCTGCCTGGCACTCTCGATAGCGATATCTTCGGGCACGTCAGGGATGATGGTCAGCACGCAGTACTGCGTGAGGAGCAGCAGGTGCTCGAGCACGACCAGGAAGAGGACCTTGTTAGACTCGTTGACCTCGATGAGCCCCAGGAAGTGGAAGGGCAGTATGCGCTTCAGCGTCGTGTCGGTGATGCCCGCCAGCCCGAGGTTTGTCAGCACGCCAAGCGCCGCCAGCATTCGCAGCACTGTCTGCCAAGCGCCGATGTCCTCGGCGCCCATGTACGCTGGCCGGCGTGTGTTGCACACCATCTTGTACGCATCCGTTCGAAGCTCAAAGTAGAACGAGAGCCAGAGCAGCGCCGAGGCGAGTGGGAAGGCGGGCGCGAAGAGCACCACGTAGCCAAGCTGCAGCAGGATGTTAGAGTACTCGGAGAAGATTCCCTCGAAGGGCTCGAGCTTCGCCTGCCCCTCGTAGTACGTCATCTTGGGAAGCTCATACTCCGTCATCTGCGCGCCTGTGCTATCCGCGTGGGCTGAGGCCTGCTGGACGGTGGACACGCCAAGAAAGAAGCGCCCGATGAAGAGCAGCCGGCCGCACGTCGTCTGCACACTCTTGGTGTACATTTCGTCTCCACTCTCTTGCTCCACTCTCTTGGTGTACATGGCGTACTCCTCATCGGCCTGCCTCAGCCGCGCACTCATCCATGGCGTGATGAACTCCAAGACCTTACCGACCACACTCGCTGAGATGACGACCGAGGTCATGTAGAGCGACAGCTCGTTCATGCAGTACGGATTGAGGCCGCCATGCTGTGCCTCGATTTGCTCCTCGCCCGCATCAAAGTGCCGCTTGTCGTGGCAATACTCCGGGATGCCCGTCGCCCACGACAGCAAGTCGATCTCATTCGCCTTGACAAACGCAATGTAGTAGAGCGCCATGTACGAGTTGATGAATTGAAAGAACATGGTCTTGACGATGAGCGCATCGTCGAAGCCGGACTGCGTGCGGTGATTCTCCCACTCGGTCAAGTGCTCCGCCAATCTCGCGTACAGCATGTTGGTCACTGAGATGAACATGCCGTTGAGTGCGCCGCCTACAACAGAGCCGAGCGTCACGCCGTAGCTGGGGACGGTGAGCTCAGAGTCGTCGCTCGCGAAGAGCACATAAAAGGAGACCATGACCGACGACTTGTAGGCGAGGATCCCGCCTGTCGCCACGATGACGGCCAGCAGAAAGGGCATCACGAGCAAGTATGACGTGATCTCGCGTGACCGCCGCTCCGTGTGCAGAAACTTTTTCATGAGCGGCACCTTTTCGGCATGCGGCTCGTTGTCGTCCACGGCGACCCAGTAGCCTTCGTCTGAGTAGAAGCCGCGCTCCATGTCACCGTCGAATTCGTGCCTCGGCCGCTCTGTCTCCCTAAAGTCGGACACATTCCAGTGCACCGCATGCACCGCCTCGGTGCGCCTCCACATCTTGCAGAAGTAGGTGATCCAGACGAGGATCTGGAAGGAGTAGAAGGGCGTGAACGGGTTGTCGTTGGAGCCCTCAAACCAGACGAGCGAGACGATGAAGAGGAGCACGCCCACGACGGCAGGGTAGGCGAGCGCGTTCGTGAGCTCCTCGACGAAGGCGTAGTAAATCGCAATCCGCTCGCCGTAGTAATCGCGGATCTTGTCAAGCGGCTGCGCAACCCTGAGCGTGAAAGGCGCCTTAACCCAGATGCGTTCGAGCTCCTCCAGACTGCCCTCGATCTCGTGCACAGGCACGATTTGTGTGAGAACCTTTGTCTCGAGCAGGTCTTCAAGGTTGAGGCCGCATCCACCCTCGTACCGGGGCAGCTCGATAAGCGCCTGCAAGAGCCGGATGCGCTCGAGCGAGCTGAAAAAGGACGTGGAGCTGTACGGCTCGAATCGCTCCTTCTCTGTTACCGAGAAATCCGTGTACCCCTGCAAGCGGCCCTGCGCGTCCGGCTTGAGCCGCTTCTCCATCGTCAGCTGCTCGGCCGTCTTCTCGAGGAGCTTGTCGGGAGCGGAAAGCTTGAGCAGTACCTCGTCTTCATCACGAGAGATGTCGATGACGACCTCGATCCCAATGGACCGTGCTCGTGCGACTATAACGTCGCGCCACTTCGCCGTGTTGCCCGCCATCTGCTCCAGATGCTCAAAGGACGAATAGATGGATATATCCAACAATCTTTTGCTCTTCATTTTGGCTCTGACCTTCTCAACGTCTCCATCGTTCTCATCTTTCGGAAAGATGAAGACGAGGTCAAAATATGGCTGCCCGGTGGTAGGGGGTGCCGTCGGTGTATGCTCTTCCTCGAGAGTGGCATATTCTAAAGAATCGGAAAGCTTGTCGGAAAGCTTGAGAATCGGTCGTGATAATTGACTCGTGAACAGCGCGGGCGTCGGCCTCGCGGGCGCCTTCGCGTCCGAGAGCGAGACAGTAGCGCTTGGCATGGATGATTTTGGGGAAAAAGGTCCGTCGCTCGAAACTGAAAATCCATTTAGGAAGGTCGGAGGTACCAACCCGGAGGGACATGGATGGTTTGGGGGGGGGCTTTGGGAGGACGCTCACTTTAGTCGAGGCCGGCGGAGTTGGTCGCCTAGCGCGACCGGCATCCCGGGCTCCCACTTAGTGAACATACGAGGCGGCGGATATGTATAATTTTTGGAAAAACACGGGGGGAAAAAGGTCCGTCGCTCGAAACTGAAAATCCAGGTAGGTGTGAACTGAGTCGCTCGGATACTAGTAAGTTGCGCGATATCGCACGCGATCTCGCAGCGCGGCCCGCGTGCGAGATTAGAGCGCGACTCGCAGGGCGGCCCACCGCAGCGCGACCCGCGGGTTCCCGTCCGTGACGCACTCTCCCGACGCGTCTCAGTTTAGTTAAGAGACAAGACTACACTTGACTTGACTTGGCTGGACTTACTCTTGTACTTCCGCCAAAAACACCCTATTTCCCGAAACTCGAAGGAACATAAACCACATGCCAAGCGCTACTGTCTCGCTCTCGGACGCGAAGGCGCCCGCGAGGTCGGCGCCCGTGCCGTTCACGAGTCAATTATCACGACCGATTCTCAAGCTTTCCGACAAGCTTTCCGATTCTTTAGAATATGCCACTCTCGAGGAAGAGCAT
>JWZX01001350.1:0-13764 GCA_001275005.1 Chrysochromulina tobinii
GCGGCAGCGGCAGCGGCAGCGGCGGCAGCGGCAGCGGCAGAAGAGGCGGCAGCGACATTGAAAATGGAATGGGCCAAGCAAGTGCTCGGGGAATCTCGGTACACAATCTCAGCTGACGTCGAGCCAACGGACGCACAAACCATCGCCCAATATGTCACAGGCTCACAGCGTGGCGCAATGGAAGCCGGCAGAACGTACTTCGACGAGTCAGAGGTGCGGGCAAGAATCAGGGAGAATGGAGGAGACGACAGCAAGTACAGCCTCCACACACTCAGGCAAGCCGTAAAGGACCACGACCGACTACGTCGCGGAGAGGAATACGCCCACGACCTCCGGTGCGGAGTCACAGCCGGCACAACAACTGATGGAGCCCTACACATGCGGGACGACGAGATCATATGGCCGCGCGACGATGTGCGATTGCAGCGCCGGGAAGGCGCAAGACAGTCAGGACAATACCGTGAATGGGCAGAAGGGGCGGCCGGTACGATCACCCGCAGTGCAGGAAGAGGAGACTGGACAGTCCAAGTAAATGGCATCGCGGGAAAGTACGAGATCGACGTGTCGAGAGAGGAGGTACACCTAGTCAGAAGACGAAACTACACAGCGGGTGACGTCGCCGTGTACATAGAGACAGACCAAGAGGGCCTCGAGAAGAACGACGGAACCGCCCGAGCACCAAGCGCAGTCCTGCTCCTAAGACGGACACCTTGCGAAGAGAACAGGCTTGGTGCAGCGAGATGGATAGCATGCAGAGGGAGCGACGCGATGACAGTGATGGTATACGAGGAGAAACTGCAACGAATGCCGTGGCAACCACAAAATCGACGTCAATCACGACAGGCGCCAACGGACAAAGAAATACTAGTGGCGGCGGCGCAGCGAGCATATGCCATATCAGGTGATTGGGAGGGCGACATAGTCGCAGCAACCAGGAATGCCGCCGGTAGCAAGGGCCTTCAGATCAACGAAGTAGAGGCCAAGGCTGCAATCGGCGAGGCTCGACGACGTTGGCAAGGGGGCAACGCCTGTGCACGCATGGCCACGCTCAATCATGGCGGGATCATCGTACGCCTACGCGAAACAACGGCGGCGATGCCGGGACAGCGCAGAATGGCGGAGACGCAGGCGAACGCCGACACCGCCACGCTCTCTTGGGAAGCGGACAACAGGCTCTGGAGAACCATGCGTACGCTAGCCGAGACAAACGACGTCGTGCTCTTACAGGAAACCCACCTACCTAAACACGACCCGAAGGGGCTGAGCAAGATAGTGCAACAGACGCTCACCAGCGGCGAGTTCTCGGGCTGGCGCATCGCCGCATCACCCGCCGACGCGGACGATAAATACGCAGGCGTCCTTATGTGGTGGAACTCCGAGACGGTTGAAATGACTGACGTCAAAGTCTTAACACCCGGAAGACTACAACGAGCACGAGCGCGCATCCTTGCGGATGGGACGGAAATGGTCATAGTAAACGCCTACGTCCCCACGAGATGCGGCGCCCCGAGCGCACAGCAAGCGGCCGTGCTGGAAAACGTACGGGCACAACTACAACTCGAGGTCGATACCGCGGACGAGGAAGGAGACGAGATCGCAATAGGAGGGGACATACAGGCACAGACGACAGACACGCTGGAGGCGCGGAAGGACACAGGCAGCGACAACGCATACAACGCATGGCTCGATGCGTTCTGCGCGGACAACTGCCTCATGAGTATTGGAGATGAAGAGCCCACTTACAGTGCAGGGGACGGCGGGCCGCAGACGACGATAGACCACTGGATCGTCAGCACAGGGCTGGCCGACAGAGCGGCCGCCGAAGTGGGAGCTGGCGCAGACGGACTCGCGGGGATTCAAGACGGCACTCATGGGCACAACTCACTCCAGATGAGCCTCGCCTTGCGCACCGCAGATGCGGAGGGCATCGAGGAAGAATGGGAGCAGCGGGAATCACAGCTACCACCCATGGATGAATGCGAATGGGCCGCGTTCGACGGGAAGGAAGTGGAGACGGTCGCAGAGGCCGCGGAACGCGCGGACGCGACGCACCAAAAGGCGCACACCGCGGTGGGGGGCGACTCATTAGGCGACTCATTCGGCCAGGCGGCGCGCAGACTGGTGGCTATCGAAGACGCGCTCAAAAAACTGGTGACCGACATTCAGGAAATTGGCGACCGCGCAGGGCCGTCGACAAGCAGCAAAATAGTCCGCCTCCACGAGAAAATGCTCCGGTGGCGCAGGTGGCTACGAATATGCGATGGCAAGAGACAATACCCCGATACGCACCGCATGTTCCACGACGACGACTGTGCACAAGTGCTCGGCGACGCACCGACGCGCGACGACCTGGTCCGCGCAGCCGTTAGGAACAACGCGCCAGGGGGGCCGAGGCGGATTGCACTCCGCGAGATCTGTCGCAAGCGACTGCTTCACGCCAGAGAAAAGTACGAGGGAGCAGTAACGAAAGGTGCTGTGGACACTGATCGAATACGCACCCGCCTACTCGCAGACATCAACAAGGCCGTAGAAGAAGGGCGCGACCCACGCTGGGAATGCTTCAGGGCAGTGGGCCGAGCGAAAGCGGCGTTGGCGGGCAAGCGCACAGCGCCGCGGCTGGATCAACCGGGCATGCGGGCCATTAAGCGCACGGGCGCCACCAAAGCGGAGACGGGGCAGGGAGCGGTGCTCCGGGCAATCCATGACGAAAGCGTTGTTATGCACCAGGAAAGGGGAGCCAGCGCGGCAGGCACCCTGATAATGCAAGAACACATGGCGACCGCGGGCCTGCCTGCGCCGTGGCCACATACGGTACACGAACGACGCGAGGACGCGGAAATCACAGCGGAAGAGGATGCGCGCGCCAAGGTCGCGGCCGACATGAAGGCGGCGTGGGCACAATGGCACCACGAGACGACGACGGCAGCGGACAACGGCGGAGACCCATGGGATGCGATCTACAGCGCCGCCTACCAACCAATCGTCGAGAATCTGCGCGTGGAGATGAAACTGATCATGTCCGACAACAACATCGACCGAGGCTTACAACGCTTCCGAGCACGACAAGGTGTTGGGGTCGGCGGATTCTCAGGCATCTGGATCGCTCGCGCCAGCACCGCCACGAGGACGCAATATGCGCGTACGCTGAGGGAGATAGCGGCGGACGTCCTCATCGCCGCTGATGCACTCGACAAGGCCCGTAGTCCACAGGAACGACGCGTGGCTGTGGAACTAGTACGCACGGCCGCACCGCGAGGATGGACACAATGGATAATCATGCTCCTCACCAAGCCAGGCAAAGCCCTTGACGTGCTCAGCAAGCGTCGTGACATCTGCCTCCAGCCTCACTCGCTCAAGCTATGCGCCAACGCCGTGGCGCCACACTACCAAGAGGTGCAGGAACACACGCAACCCGAGGCCAACACGGGCTTCAGACCGCGCGGCGCTGCAACAACGACGGCACTATGGCTGGGACTGACCAAGGAAGAAGCTGCCTCCGAGCGCAAGGGCTGGTTCTGTGGATTCATCGACAAGGGCGGTTTCTTTCAATCCTGCGTCCGACGGGCGCAACGGGTAGTGGAAGCACGGTACGGCGTGCCGGTCTCGGTCACCAACCTCATTATGGCCATTCACGACTCCCTCACGGTGAGGTACGACTCAGGGATGGGACTCACACATGGCACGGAGTCCAATGTGGGCAACGGACAAGGAGACACCATCGCATCCATGCGCAGCATGATTCCACTCGCCACTGAGACGCGCGCAGTGGAATGGCTTGTCGCCGGATTCCAGTTCGTGGCTCCGAAAGGCGTATCCCGAACGCGCACTGTGCAGGGATGGTTTGCAGATGATGGTGCCCTCGTGGTCGACTCCCTTCGCGCCCTACAACAAGCCTTCACCGTCGGATCGGCGATGGCGCGTGTACTGGGCTTCACAGTCGGGATTGACGCGGACAACAAGGGTGTACCCACTGGCGACAAAACAGGATGGATGGGATGCGAATGGAGGGATGGCGCATGGACAGAGATGGGGGACGACGTCACCATCAGACTCGTCGATGGCAGGGCTGTGCCGCGCGTCAAGGAGTTTTACAAGCACTTAGGAATTCGGCAGCCACCCAAAGCGGACTGGACAATCGCGCGGAAGATTGTGACAAACCGCTGCGGCGGCATCGCGAGCGCACTCTCACGCCTGGGAATCCTATCGGCCGAAGAATATGTGGAAACGGTGGACGCAGCGACCACCACGGTCGTCGCATACTATGGTGCCACGTTCCCGATCGGCAGGCAAGCATGCGAGATGATCGATGTTGCAAAACGACGTGGACTCGCGAGACTGGGCCACGCAGGCGAGCGCACGTCGAGATGGCTCGCGCATGCGCCGCGGCCGCGCGGTCTCGGCATGGCGATGACCTGGCCCCACGCGGCCGCGGCACTCGTAGTGGAGGTGGATCGAGCACTGAACATGCCCGAAACTGCGCCGGCGCACGTGGCCACCGCGAGCAGAATAGCTAAAGAATTCTGGAGATGGGGATGGCGACCAAACAAAGGTGCGCACGTGCCGCTCGCGTGGAACCCGACATGGATGCGAGAATCGCTCACAGAGGAAGGCATTATCGAGGCGTGGCAGTTCTACCTACAGATCGCCGAAGTCCAAACGCGGACGAGCGACAAAGGCAGTGGAGCCGCGGATGCACTGGCGGACGGGTACCGCATGCCCGCAGATCCGGAGGGAGCGGATGCACCAGTCTGGGAAAGGGAGGGACGCATGTACGGCAGACGGCTGGCCAGACTTGGCGGCACACTACGCAAGCACTTCCTTGCCGACAACGGCGGGTGGCGCAGTGAGAAGGAACTCGGTGAATATCTTGGGCGCGGCGGACGCATCGTCGGCGGACATAGGATCGGAGCGAAGCTGACGACAGCGGAAGCCCGGGAATATCAAACACTGCTACGACAATTCCAACCTGACGAGCACGCGTGGGCAGCCACGCAACACCCAGGCCCGCGCGAACGCCCAGCAGAAGTACGCGCCGTTGACGTCATATGCGCGGGAAACGGGGCTGCCGACAGCGCGGAGTACCTCATCGAATTTAGCGACGGAACGACGAGATGGGGGCGGCGACCGAAAGCTATGGCTCCGGGAGTGATGGACAAGCTGCGCGACGCACGAGAGAACTACCTGGAGGAAGGGGAACGCACCATCGAGCAATTTGCTGAGGACCTACTCGAGGGCACGGAAGCATGGTGGCTCGCCACCAGGGCACCGTTGGCAGTCGGAGCACGCGCCCCACAAGACATCTCCGCAGAGGCGGCCAGGGAAATCGGAAAAGGATGGTGGCGACCAGGAAAGGCGAGCATGTCCGCACAAGAGCGACTGGGACCCGGGGCCAACATGATCCAAGGCGCGCGACGTGCAGCAGACGAAGCCAAGGCGGATGCCACCCGGGCGGACGCGGCGATGACGGACGGCACAACAACACCGAGCGAGCAAGCTACCCTCGCGGAGGCGGCGGAAACGGCTTGGGCGTGGGCGGCTGCCATGGAGGATGTCGCGGCATACCTTGAAGCGCCGCCAGATGAACGGGAAGAACGGAAGCCGCCGATGGACAGAGCGTACGCCGAATATATTGCAGCCGCAGCACGGGCGGCTACCGGCAATTACGCGGAGGCAGTCGTCGCCTGGGCGCGGGCACTGCCGGAGCACGGACTCGCGGCCAGAGAAAACGCCGAAGGAGCCAACGCGGCGACGGAAGCGGACGCGAGAGCCCCGGCCAAGCGATTCCGACCCAGCGCGCGGCCGGAATGCTTCATGGGCACCTTAATGCCCGCAGACGACAACGGCAAGCGGCACATGCGACCGTCTCTCGAGCTCACCGAGGCGCAGCGCAGAGCCGCGGCAACGCTACCGCCCGACATGCCGGTACCCGACGAGCGCGACATGCGAAGAGACCCAAGAGTAGCTTGGAAGGACGACTGGCACATGTGGAACGACACGCCACGACGTCTCGGATGGAAGCTCTCGGAAGAGCAACTCGAACAGGTGCACAGACAAAGGCTCGCCGCCCTAGAACGCCGGGCGGCGGCCCGCCCAACGCGTCAGCACAGCGGTACAAGCACGATCGCAGGCGCGCACGCAGCCGAAACAGCAAACACAGAGGGCGCTTCAGGCCAAGCCCACGGCACCAACCGCGCACGCCAACAGTTGACAGAAGCAATGGCCGCGGAAGCACGCGCAGACGAGGCGGCGTGTGCACATGAGCCATGGCCGAGTGAATGGGGCGTAGAGGAACTGGAGCGGGCTGAGCGTGAAGCCGCGGGGGCAATGAGCGATGAGGACGTGGAGATGCGGATTGCCGCGGATCACATGGAGGCTTACGACGAGGCGGAGAGGATGACGCACGCGTACCTATGCGATGACACGGAACAAGACGCTGCGCAGCACGAGCTCGGGCACGCGAGGAGCCAAACTGCAACAATGCGACGACACGTGGCAGGGCAGCACACACTCGCATGTGAACGCAGGCTACAACTCGTGACGAGCGAGTCGCTACGGCACACCGCAGCTCTCACGAAGGCGACGGCAGAGGCGGAACACGAATGGCAACGAATGTGCGCTGAAGCTCTTGAAGCGAGACGCATAGCGGACGAACGAGCCAGCCAATGGAACGACGTCAGATTGTCGGTGATGGACATTTATCGCGACTCCAGCGCCAAGGACACCGAGCGCAACAAGGCAGCGCGGCGCGTCACACAAGCGCGAGACGCGGAGAATGCAACACGAGAGGCGGGTGCTGCACAAATCAGAGGGGCGGAAAAGCGCCTGCGCCAGACGCGAGCGGAACTGGCGCGGATGAAACGAGCATGCGACGAGGCGGCGCTCGTCACGGACGCGGAACGCGAGGCCCTCGAGAGCGAGGAACGGGAGGAAGAACAAGAGCGCGAGGCCTCCCGACTGCGAGCAGTCGAGCATGCAACCCGACAGGAGGCGGCGAGAGCAACGCGCCTACGGGAGATGGCGGCAGCGGAAAAACTGCAGATAGCGCGAGAGGCAACCACAGAAGCACTGCGCACGCTCGACGGGTCCGATGAACGCGCGAGACGGAAGGCACGAGCGACGGCGGAGCACGCAGCGGAGGAGGAGAAATATGCGCACGTGGAGTATTGGGATGCTCTCACGACTGAACAACGCGCCGCCATCCTCGCCAGCCCAACGCTGCGACTATGCGCGCGACATAGGGACATGGAGCAGAGCACGGCGGCGCGAGCGACGGACCGCCACTACGGCGGAGTCGATATCAGCATGGAGCCCAAGGAGCGCCGGAACATCGACACGACGGAAACCAAACATGCCGCCGCCGTCGGGCTTGCCATCGAACAACGGTACGGCATTCAGTTTGCGTACGCAGTGGACGGCAGCAAAGATGACGTGGAAGCGTGGGGCGACGGCGCAACGGGCGAACGAGCAGCGGCATGGGGCGCCTGGGACGGCACCACCGCGTACGGGGGCGCGCTACCGCCGGGCACGGGCAATCAGGAAGCGGAGCTATTCGCAGTAGAGAGGATCCTCGCGCGGCACACGCGAGGCGATCGGGTGCTCATCATGTGCGACTGCCAGGCGGCGCTCGCGATGGCCGAAAGCACGTGGCAAAGCGGACGAATAGGGACGGGCAGCCCTGCAGACGGGAGAACAGGCGGGCTGCTGATTGAGGCAATCACAAGACACCGGCTCCGGATCACGAGCAGGATCGACGACAGCAAGCCAAGGGGATGCGTATGCTTCGTGTGGATCAAAGCACACGGCGGCGGCGTCGCGCCAAACGCGTACGCAGACGCGATCGCAAAATCATACCTAACGGCCGACGTGGACTACGCCACGGTAGACGCGCCATACCTGGCACTGCCAAGGGTGTGCCTATACGTAGCTCAACCAACGCCGCATGAAGGCACGTGGGAGGTTGGAAGCCAGCAGTACACCTGCATCGCGGCAGACCGATCACTAAGAAGCCTCATCGTCGACGGCATGACACGCCAAATTCTAGCGCACCTGCCGAGACAGTCGCACGGGCACTGCGACGCGCGGGTGGCCACGGAGGTGACACACACGCAAGGACGACCGGCGGGCGCGACACCGGGTGCGATGCCCAGACACGGCGTCACGGAGCCGACAACGACCGGCAGCGCCCTACGGCTGCGATCGAACGACCTCCGACAGCAAGGGATGATTTGCCCGCTTTGCCACGCACAGGGTCCGCTCGAGGGCGACCACATCTTGCAATGTGAGGGCATACCGAAGGCGAAACGAGATGAGGCGGTGGCAAAGATGACCTCGGCGCTAGAAGCGGCTGCGAACGCACTGCCCTCGGGGCAGCGCGACGCACCCGCCGACAACACGAGGAAGGCATGGACGGAAGCCGCGCGCCGCGCAGGACAACACGGAGCGGCCGCCGCCCTCGGACCGGCTCCGACCGAAATCGGGACACGCACGCCAGCTCACGCCCGCGAGTGGGCGAGGTCAGGGTGGAAGACCAAGGACGATGTGTATGAACTCAGTATGCGCGAAGACGCAGCGAACATCGACAAGAGGCTTGCAGCGTGGTGCGCCGTGGCGATATGCAGCGCGCACGCAGCCGCCGTCAGCGCAGCAAGCGCAGGTGACGCCACCGACGAGGTAGCCCAGGCATGCGACGAGGCCGTGCGGAAACTTCAGGACGGCCCCTTGGGATCAGCGAGCCGAGCAGCGGGCGACGCGACCGTGGATGGGGTAACAGGCACGCCATACATCCCACAGCGAGGTGCGGACGAAGGCCACATCAGCGCGATCCGAATGCGCTTCTCACAGCTCCAGCGCCACACCCAACTCGCACACGTGCACGAGTGGACAGGCCGACGAGCATGGCTGCCGTCTGAACGCAGGAAATCCGAGACGGCGACGTGGACGGCACACACCCACCGCGGATTCCGTGAGGGCGGAGGGGCCGCAGGGCGAAAGGAGGCACACGCTGTTGCCGTGGATGCCCACGAGACGGTATACTCTATCGCGGCGACGGCAAGATGGCCGTGGCTGGTGGAGTACGAACTCGACGCCTTCGACGCGACACGGACGGACGGGACGAAAGGACAACGAACGTCGGTCACCGTTCAGCTCGGGTACTCGGATGGCGAAATGACAGCACGAGTCCGCGCGAGACACGTACAAGCAGATGGGCAGCGGTACAGGAGCGACGACACAGCTATCAGCGCAGAGATGGAGCTCATAGGCGACCACGAGGGGCGTGGATTACGCGCATTGTTTTGGGACATCGCAATGGGGACTCACGACGCGACCCATGGCGCTCAGGCGACTGTACGGAGAGCGACAGCTGCCGCCACCACAAGGTGCCAAGGGGATCCGAGCGGGGAAGGCTGGAACACTCTGCGGCGCACATTAGGCGGAGAGATACCACCCCCAACCCCGTACGAGAGATCCGAGACACAAAGCCTGCAACGGGTAGCGTGCGAAGCCGCCGCGGCGGCGGCCGAAGCACGCACCAGGGCCATGCACGAAGAGGCCACAAGAGACGGCAACACCGTGACGGCGGCGCGAGCGAGCGAATCTGCCGAACAACTCCGCGCGGCCGCCGAACTCCTCGGCGTCAACATCGACGCCACGGCACAGCTGATACGGCAAGCGTTCCTGCGAGAAGCACTCAACACGCACCCGGACAGAGGAGGCACTGACGCGGCCTTCACGTCGCTGCAAGATGCACACCAGAGCCTCACACGCATCACCGACGAATCACGCCAGCGCGCTGCCAAGGAAATACGCGACGCTCGGGAGGCAGCGTCAAAGGCCCGGCGCCACTCGGCGGAAGCGGCCGAACACACATCTGCACTCCGTCTAAAAGATGAGATCGCGAGGGCGAAAGCGGCAGCGGAGCGCGAGGCAAAGGCGGCGTGGACTCCAGTGAGTCGAACTGTTGCGCTCCATCTCCAAGCGGCCAATCAGGGGTACATGAACTTATGGATGCAGTACCAACGAAAAGTGACGCGGGAACTGAACACGCAAGCGCAGGGCGTGCAGGGAGCCACCTACACAACGCACGCCGAGCGCGTCGCCGCAGAGACGGTGCAACGCAAAGCAACGCAACGCCACGCGAGGGAGCTTGCGAGACAGACGGCGGTAGCGGACATGCGAAGCGCGGAGCTACGCGCAGCCAGCGCTCGCAGAATAGAAGCGGTGGCGACGGCCGACCAGTTGAGACGTCGCGGCGCGGAGGCGCTGACTAAAGCCGCGCTCGACGACGGCGATGCTATCACACAAGGGTACCGCGCAAAGGTACCGTGGGCAATGTGGGGCAAGCGACACGCCGACAGCGACCAATATGTGTACTACGACATCACGGAGTTCGACACGACATGGGTCACGCTGGTACGAACCGCCGCAAGCGACGCGGAAAGAAGGACGCCGATCGCGACCGCGGGATGGAATCGCTTCCAACTCAACTGGGAGGAATTTACCGGCGTCAAGCGATACGGAACGGCACAGCGCGGCGTTGAGATCGTGCCCAAAGGGGCGACAGGCATGTCCTCGGAGGAGGACGAGGAAATAGACGAAGAGGAACGCCAACACGAACGACACGAAGAGCGACGAGCGATGAAACGCGCGGCCGAGATTGCCCGCGCCGCCAACCGCGACGCCGCGCGAGTGCTACGGGAGGAGGAACGACAGCGACTGCCGCACACGGCAGCGGATGACGCCCTACGCCAGGAAGAGGGCAAGGGCGCGGCAGCGGCAGAGGGCACGGACGACAGCGACGCCGACCGTCGAGAGGAAGCCCTCGGCGCCGAGCAGGACAGGACGGGGCCCCCCACCTGGGGACCGAGGGCGCCAAACGCACGCCGACGAGGAGCGTGGAGCGGCAAGAACTGGGCCAGGGAGGCATGGACGGGGCCGATCGCGGCGATGGAATACGCGGAGGCGTGGCGGGAGGGTCCCCTCCCACGGCCGCCAAAGTCGGCGGCGGCACACTCGGCACAACGGGCGGCGCAGCGGCGATCCCACAGTGCCAACGCCGAAGGCCACGCACACGCGACGGCGACCGCAGCACGAGAGACAGCACGGAGGACGAGCAGTCTGTGGGGCGCCGCGGCCGACGCAAAGGAGGCCAAGGTACGACAAGGCGCCACAGAAGAGCTGAAGGACAGCTCGTATCGAGCTGCGATCTCTTGGACGTTGGCATGTGTGAGTTCGTTTCGTATCAACTCCGCATATGCTGTGCACGCTGCTTCCCTCTCATGGTCGTCACTTGGGTCGATGGGGAACGGGTTGCCGAGAGGCGTCCCGCGGTCCACTCTCCTGTCCTCTGTGTTCTCGGGTCGCCATGGCGCCGTCCGGCCGTTTGCTTGCAAGTTGCCAACGTGGATGGTGGTGTGGGGCAGGGGTTGTGGTACGCGTTCCCGAGCCGCTGATCCATCTGTCGACGGCGGCTCGTTCACGTCCTCCGTCCTTCCGCGCACTTGTTGCGCCGCCATGGGCGCATCACGCATTGGCTCGTCTCTCGCTGTGATCGGTATGCATGGTAGGCATTCGAGCACGGTGGTCATCAGCCGCTCAACTTCTTCGAGCTCGTGGTTCCTGAATGTTGAGGATGCCGATTCCCCCCGGATGAGCTGGAGCACTTGCCTCGCCCTCTCCTCATCGTTGCCGCCCGTGAGCCCTTGGAGGGCCCCTGTCGCGGTCATCATCTGTGCCGTATCCACTAAGGCCCGCTTGCGGGCCGCCGCCGCGACCTTGTCTGTTGCGGGTCTTTTTCTCTGGAGCGCGTCCGCCGCCTCAGAGGCGACGCGTGCTGCATCTTGTGCATAGGTTAAATGTATCCCTTGCAGTGGTAGTTCTATCGCTTCCCTTGTTTGCCAGCGCCGCACCATTCGCGTCGACCAACGGCACGCGCTACCAACGGCAACACAGGCGCTGCGTCACGCACTCCACCGACTCGAACAAGACGTAATGGAACTGCAACCTGGACGATCAATCCGCCTCATGTGCCACTGCACCCCCAAACAGTGCCACGCCCATGTCATCGCTCACGAAATTCGATACCGGCTCCGAACACGCGGCATCAACATTGAAGTAGACGACGGAGGCTGGGAAAGGCCAGAGGAGCGCGGGGACGCAGGCTCAAACGCGGGCAAAGAAGATGAGGGCGCGGACGCAAGCATGGATGAAGAAGCCAGCCGCGCCACGGCGCAACGAGCCGACCCAAGGGCACCGAGCCACGCCCCCGCAGACATGATGAACGCCTCACCGACGCTCGCCGAGTGCTGGATCGACGAAAACAAGGAGCGCAACGAAAGAGCTTACGAGGAATTCATGATACAGATGGCGACGGAGGCAGCAGCGACGGCGGTCGAGGCGACAACGGCGACGGCGTTATCGGCGAAGGCGGTGACGGAAGAGGCGAGTCGGAGAAAAAGTACGACGGCGACGAGGAGGAAGAGGGCGGCGGTGGCGACGGCGGCGGCGGCGAGGGCGGCGAGGGCGGCGAGAGCGACGGCGGCTACAGAAACGGGGATGGCGACAACGGAGGCGGCGACGAGGGCATCGGTAACGGCGGCAGCGGCGGCAACGGCGACGGGAGATGCGGTGACGGGGGCGGCGGCGACGGCGGCAGTGGCGACGGCAACGGGGGAGGCGACGGCAAAGGCGGTGACGGCGGAAGCGGCGATGACGGCAGCGGCGGAAGGGGGGGACATCGATAGAAGGGATACGGACAACAGCGGCGTGACAGCGAGAGATGCAAGCGAAAAGAACATGGAGACGGCAGCGGCGGGGGCGACGACGGCGACGGCGGCAGCGACGACGACGGGAATAGCGACGACGGAGGCGACAACGGGGGCAGCGGCGACGGCGACGACGGCGGCGATGGCACCGGGGGCGGCGGAAACGGGAGCGGGGGTGACGGCGGAGAGGGCATTGGTGACGGGGGAAGCGACGGCGGTGGCGGTCGGAGGGGGCATCGAGAGGAAGGAAACGGACAACAGCGGCGTGACAAAGGGAGATGCAAGCTCAGCAAACATGGAGACGGCGGACTCAGAAAGGAACGAAAGCGACGAAGATAAGACGAGAGACGAAGAAGACGGCAGGGCAGACGGCACCGGGCGAAAAAAGCGCAACCGAGGCAGGCGACTGAACAGTGGACAACGGCAAGTGAGGGCAGATCGACGGTCGGCGACAGACGAGGCGCGCGGGAGCCGAGCGGGACAGAGCGAGTGAGGAAGCACCAGATTCTGTGTCGGTAACGACCACGGGAAGGGCTTGCTCACTCGCGACGGGGCACCACAGCGATCGCGACGCGGCACACAAACACAACAGACGGCCGACGACCGGCGGCGAGCGAAGCGAGCGCAAACCGGACTGCACGGCACAGGGGATACGGCACCAGTTTCTGTGTCGGCAACGACTACGGGAAGGGCCTGATCCCCCTGCGACGGGCAGCTCGACGAACGTGACGCGGAATCGACCGACCACGAATACCCCGCGCTACCCACACATCAAAAATGTTCGCAGGTTTTTCCCACTCCGTATATCCAGACATTTAAAGGCGGGGCGTTTACGGGCCGTGCCTAGCAATAGGTTCCCGGAGCCAAAATTTAACCGGGTAACCGGGATGCGCATGTGAGATACGGCGTACATATCACCTACGAACTACGCCTCCCGATTCCTCCCGAGACCGTCGTGCGTAGCGCTTGCGATCAGTAGTGGTTCGTGCCTCGAGCGACGCTC
>JWZX01001351.1:0-13877 GCA_001275005.1 Chrysochromulina tobinii
TGAACGCGATGCCGACAACAGGGCCGATGATGAGGGACAGGAAGCGCAACGTGTCCGGAATCATCTTCTGGGCCATGAGCACGAGCGGGCCAATTTTGGGGCTGCGCTCGAGCAACCGCAGGGTCTGCGACACGAACATGAGTAGGATGCCGCCGGCGAGCAGGGCCCGCTCAAGGTTCTGGAGCGACGGCATGAAGCGAAGGATCAGGCCGCCCGAGGCGAGGATAGACGCCGGCATCTCGAGCCTGCGTGAGCGCGCACACGCACGCGCATCACAGCGCGCGCGGTGGACGCGGCCGCGCGCGGTGGGCGCGTCAGTACCATGGCACGGAGCGAGGATGCGCGCTAAGTGGAGCCCTCGCATGCACGTACATATTCAGGGGGTCGGCGGCCCAGAGCGGACGGTTGGCGTAGGCCTCGTGCGCCTCGAGCACAGCGAGCTGCACCGTCCACACGAGGAGCAACGCCGTAATGTGCTTCCCGCGCTCGGCGGGCAGCGCTGTGAGCAGCACGGCAAGGAGCAGCTGCAGAGACGTCCATGCGTAGAACTTGAACGCGGGCTGAAGGATCGGGTACAGGCGAAGCACGCTCGCAGCCTTCTTCTCGGCAAGCTCGGCGCAGCGGGAGAAAAAGGTGGCACGGGCCGCGTTTTTGCGCTTGTCGGAAGACCCATTCACCTTTCGCCAGTAGCTGCTCACCACCTTGCCATCAACCTTGAATGCGATGTATTCACTTGTTCCGTCGTGACTTGGCTTGTTTTCCTCCTCGACTTTAAAGTCTGTGCGCGCAGATTTTTGCTCCTCGTTCCTATTCTTCACCAGTATCTTCTCGAACGGCGGGAACACGGCGATAGCGGCCGCGTGCCAGACCGAGCGGAGCGCGATCATGGCGGCATCCATGAAGTCCTCGGGGCTGACCAGGCTCCACTGTGCGGCGGTCGCCTGCTGCAGCATAACGTCGGCGAGCGTCACCTTGCACTCGGCGAGCACGAGCGCCATGCGCGAGCGGGCGCCGCGCTCTTCACCTAGCAGGTGCTTCACCTCGGCGGCGTCGAGGGCGCGCAGCAGGCCAACCGCCGCCTGCTGCGCCTTTTGCACCAGGTCCATGAGCTGCTCACCGCTCGGGGCGTCCAAACGTTTGACGCGGTAGGCCTCGGCGCGGAAGTTCTTGACTAGGTCGGCGATGCGCTCGAGGGTGCGTAGGCGTGACTTCGCGAAGGCGGCGGACAGGGCTACTTCGAGCAAGCCAGGCACTTCAAGGGCTTTCAGCTCGTCGGTGGTCAGATCTGTCTTGTCGAGGGTGGCGATGTGAACGATGGCGGCGGCGGCGGCATGGCCGCGCTCACGTGCGACTTCAAGAGGGGTCCGTTTTGAATGGCTGGGCGTTTGAGCGTCCGAGCCGGATTCGATGAGCAGAGTGAGGCACTCGGTGTGGCCGTTGGAGCAGGCGATGTAAGTTGGGGTCCTCCCGTTACTCCTTGCCAAGTTGACATCGGCACGATTTTCGATGAGCAGTTTGAGGCATTCGGGTTGGTCCTCCTCGCTTGCGACGTACGCTGGAGTTTCGTCGTATTTGTATTTGTGATTGACATCGGCGCGTTCATCGTCGATGAGGCGCTTCACCTCGGACACTTCACCTCTTTCAATCCTTTTCCTTAACTCGTCCTCGTTGGCGCCGCTACGCTTCAATCGGAGCGAGGTATTTACTCCATCACGATCAACATCGAGACCGCTCAGGAAAGGCACGCTGCGTCCGAAATGCATCGTCGACTTGTTCAGAATAGTTCCTATGAGAACAAGTCCTGAAAAGGAAATGTTGTTACGGGCCAAAAAAACCTCTTGGCTAAAACGACATCACACACCCTTGCTCCCCCCTTCCCCCTCACCTCCAGTGCTGCACCACCCACTCGCTCTGCACCTGGTGCGGCTTGGGGTGGCGCGGGAAGCACACGACCGCGGCGCCCTCTGGAGGGCCGCTGGCCCGGCAGTGCGAGCGGTAGTCGACGATGAGCCCTGGGCACACATCTTGCAGCAGGTGCGCGCGCGGCACGAGCATCTCGACCCAGTGATCCCATCGCATCAGGCACTGGAAGACTTCGGGGCGCACCGCGTCATGGAGCACGCGCAGCGCCTCGCCGACCTGGCCCGAGGCTTCCCACACCATCACGCTCGTGTTGTAACCGTCGACGTACCCCTCCTCTGCGTCGAATCCGCGGCTCGACAATGTGGCGAACGGGCCATCGTATGCAGCGAGCGACGCCATGCAGTACGTGTCGATGATCACGGTGTCAAGGTCGATGTAAAGCACCCGTCCCTCGAGTCCAGCCGCGCGTGAGAACAGGTGCGCCTTGTGCCACCACCCCTTCCACTCCTCTCGCCTCAGTGGCAGTGGACGCGCCTCGATGTCCGCATCCAGACCGTCAACGTCGTCCGTGAAGCACACAAAGTGCGCTCCCACGACGGCAGCTCCCAGCGCGCGCCGCACGCCGCGGCACAGCTTATTAGCGTACTCGGCGCCATAGAGCGTGCCCCACTTGACGCACACGACCGTAATTGCCGATGGGCTCGCCGCCAGCGATGGCGGGCCGTCGGAGAGGACGAGCGCCGACGGGCGCAGCGCGACCTCTTGCCCCAGTGTGCCCGCGTCGCCCGAGGCCGCCGCCGCCGCACGCGCGGCCGCCGCGATGTGTATGATGTGGCTCCAAGTGCTCTCGATGGCCTCGTCTTTGCGGCCAACCAAGCGCAACGCTACGTTGAGGTGATGCGAGGCCTCGAGGTTCATCGTCTTGTATACCTCGGCCTGCAGTGCGATGGCATGGCGGCAAGTGGCGATCGCGTCGGCCGGCCGCCTTGCGTTCAGCTGCGCCACTGCGAGGTTGGATGCGGTCTCAACGAGGGTTGGCTTGAGGCGCAGCGCGGCCTCGTAGTGTGGGATCGCCCTCTCAAAACGGTTGAGGCGCTGCAGCACGCTCGCCACGTTGTGATGCGCACTGTGGCTGAGCGGATTTGCCGCGATCGCGAGCTCGTATTGATGCAGCGCCTTTTCGTTCTGACCCGCGGAAGCGAGCATATTGCCAAACTTGACGTGGTTCTTTGCGCGCTCTTTTTGCTCGTCGCTGACGGCTTTATCCGCAAGTGCCGGGCCCAAGGCCACCGCGCGCTCCGTGGCGCTCGTCAACGTCGCGTATGCCTCGTAGGCGACGCGCGTCGGGAATGGTGACTCGATAAACGTGAAGAGGCCGATCGACATCCTTCTCGCCTATTGGGCCCCACGCTCACGACTCGACGCCGTGCGTCCCTGGCGACGGAGGCGCGAGCGGCGGCCGCGAGACGAAGGAGGTGTAGAAGTCACACAGACACACATTCACATTCACATACACACATTAACACCATGGCGGGTGTTGAGTCTCTTTTGAAAAAGTTGCTGTGAATATTAAAAAGGACTCAAAAAAAGTCATCTCGAAGCCGTGTGGACACTTGGTCCGCTACGTTGATGGCCTTCAAAGCTGTGCTCACCTCCCGCCCGCCAGCCCGGCGGTCAGATCGAGCGTGATTGGCACCCCTGGGGTGACCGACCATGGGCACTGCCCACGCGTCAGCAGGTTCAAGTAGTCGAAGAGGCAAAACTGCGTGAACAACCCTGTGAACTCGCCCGCAAGCACGCCGGCTGTGTCGGCGCAGGTGCATGTCGCGAGCGCGGCCTCGCGTTTGGCCGGGGGCATCTCGCGGTCGATAAGCAGGAACATCTGCACGTACAGCGTGCCGCCGATGAGCCCAACGGTGAGCGCGCCCGCGTGCAGCGGCCAGCCGGTGATCGTCTGCGTGGCGGCGTCGCCCACAAAACCGACCAGCAGCGCCACTTGGAGCACCACGAGCGCGTGGAGCACGGGCCGCGGCAGCGTGAAGAGCATCCCGGACGCGCGCGAGACGAGCACACCACACTGGTAGAGCAGATTGAATGTGTGGTACGCATTGAGACGCGAGCCGGCGTCGTCAATGCGCCGCGGCTCGGGCAGCGCGAAGGCCGTCCAGGCGCCGCTCTGGCATGCGTACTCGGCCCAGAAGACGAGGAAGAGGGGCACCATGTAGATCGTGATCTCGCGGAGCAGGCGCATGCGCGCGCACATCGTGGTGCCGTCGTGGGCATCGCGCCCGCGCAGCACGTGGCTCGCGCGATCGAGCTCGGCGTCGGAGAGCGCGATCGAAGCGAGTGAGCACTGCGAGGCGCCGAAGACACTCTCCTTGATCCGGCCCAGCTCGACCTGCACGGGACGGAGGAAGGGACTCGACATGATCCCCTCACCCTTTGTGCTGCGCAGCCAACTCACCATGAGCGGATCGAGGCTCGGGAAGCGGCGCAGCTGCGGATCTGAAACGGCAAGCCGCTGCCTGTGGGGTGCGATCAGCGCATAACGGCCGGGCAGCACACGCTCGTGGTGCAAGCCGCGGCCGCGAGGGATGGCCGCACGAGCCGACCACTCACGCGATCCGCCGACGAGGGATGCGGTGGGTCGTGGAGCGACGACAGGAGCGGTGGCGGGGATGGGGACGAGGGGGAGAGCGGAGGAGGGGATCACAAAAATGGCGGCGGGAACGGCGGGTGTGGTGGCGGCGGCAACGGCGGCGGCACCAACGGTGGCAGTGGCGGCAGCGGCGGAGGCGGGGGCGGGCGCTGCCCTCGGCGGAGGGAAGCCCTCGAGCATCACAAGCCTCGTCTCGGCCGTCGGTCCCGTCAGCGGCGGCGGCGATCGCGGCTGCAGCGGCGATGGAGGCGCTTTCGGCGGAAGCGGCGGCGGTCCGCCCCACTTCGACAGCATCCCTCCATTCCCGTGCCCATCCCCGTTGCCACTCTCCTCGCCATTCTCGTGTGGCGGCACTCGCTCGCTTCCGCTGATCGACTCGGCGAGTAGCTTCTGTTGGGAGTCCGCCGAGAGAGAACGAGTGAGGACCCTCTCGCACTCGCTCGCACTCGCAGGGGAGGGGCCTCTCACAGAGAGAGGGGAGGTACCATGACGGTTCCAGGCGCCTTCGGGCACAAGCGAGCGTGGCACAGAGAGAGGGCCTTCACCTCTCTCTGTGCCGTCAGCCGCATGCCGCTCGCGCTCGCTTGCTCGACCCGCCCCATCGCCCATCGCGTCGAACGCGCAGCCCAGACGGAAAGAGCGATAGTGGCTGCGGTATAAGGCCATCTCAGATGAGCTATCGAAGAGCGGCGGTCGCAGCGGTAGGTCGATGGGCGAGTGCGCCAACGGCACCTGGGCCTCGCGCATCGCGTACAGATTGGCCCCGACGGACCTGGCGCGCGTGAATGCAATGCTCTGCTTCTGCGGAGGAGAGATCTCATCGGAGATCAGCTGCTTCTGAGGAGAGATCTCGTCGGAGATCAGCTGCTTCTGAAGAGAGATCTCGTCGGAGATCAGCTGCTTCTGAAGAGAGATCTCGTCGGAGATCAGCTGCTTCTGAAGAGAGATCTCATCGGAGCTCCTGCACGCACATGCATGGCCATAGGCTCGCGGTGGTATGGGCGAGAGTCCATTCATGGCAAACGTGGCGCTCTCCGCCCTGCGTGGCCGTGCCACCGAGGGCGGGCGCGTACGCCCGTCCTGGCCCGCCACTGTCTCGTCCTCATCGGACTCCTCACTTGTTTCTTCCAAGAGAAGCGTGCCGTGGAAGTGGTGACTCCAGAAGGCTGAACGGCCGACGACGGCCTCCGCGTGTGTCGCGCGGCCCACGGGAGCCGCGCTGATCAACAAGCTCGTGCCGTCTGTCGCTTTGGTCGGCACGCTCGTGCCCTTTTGTGGCTCGGGCAAGGCACCGCCGCTCTCGTCGTCGTCGTCCACCTGCGGCGAGTACTCTCCCTCGAGAGGAGTCGCGTCGACCCAGGGCGTGTCGAGCACGAGGAAGTAGGCGGCCAGATAGGAGAGCACGAGGATCGTGCCGAGCCCAACCGAACCAACGTCGCCCAAAGCTGGCAGCACGAAGATGCGTAGGCCCCAGCCGCACACGCCCGCGCCGCCTGTGCCCGCCGCAAAGGCGGAGATGTGGCGCCGTGGCTGTGCATAGAACTGGGTGAGTCCCATACACGTGGCCTCGCCCGCTGAAGAGCCAATGTCGCCCAATGCGATCCCCAAAAGCTTAAGGCTTGTCGGCACGCCCGGAAGCACGAGCACATACAGGTTTAAGGCGAGGCTTAGGCCGACAAGGAGTATCTTGGCGGTGTATGTACCGCGATCGATCCACAACGGCGCGACGAGCTTGATCGCGAGCCCCGGCGCCGTGTTTACTATGTACACGATCGCCACAGCGTCGGGCATCACGCTGCCTGCGCTGGCATTGGATACCGCGTAGACGACATTGTTCAGCAGGCCGAGGCATGCAAAAGCTATTAGGTTTCGAGGTGAGGCCTGCGCCTCGTCAGTTTCGAAAATTCTCTCGCCGGTGGCGTCATTGCACCTGTCCTGCTGCGGCGCTTCTTCCTTCTGATGTTTTCGCATACCGTTCGTGGAGCGTCGACGAGTCGTCTTTCCGCCACCAAACATCGCGAGATTCGCAAAACTCCCCAATAAATGACGAACCTCGCGTGACGAACCTCCTTTCGCGACATCTGCACGCAAGAGCAACGATCTTCATTGACACAGTCAGACGAAACTTGTTTCGGCACAGGCAACTGTGTGCAGCCGCAGGGTACGGCCCGAGAAACACACGGGTGCTGCAGCGGCTTCAGGGCCGTGTGATGTCCCGCAACGTCGATCGCTCGCCGCACTCGCCGTTCGGCCACCGCCGTGCGCCACGACTCAGTACTGTCAAGGCGCTGCCGTACCTTGAGTTGAAGGACGAAATCAGCTCGGAGACTACGGTTGGCGGTGAGGCTGCCGAGCGGTTGGGCTCCTGCTTGGAGACGGCGGCGTCAAGCCGCAGTTGGCTGTCCGAGATCATGGGCGGCCTGCTCGCTTCCATCGTCATCGTAGTCCTCAATGCGACCTACGCGGGCGTCGTCATGAACACCCCCGTGCTGCGGCCGTACCTTACGTACAGCATCGCCATGTGCCTCGGTTGCACGGCGCTGTCCAACCTGTGGTTGCTCGTCTCGCGGCGCAACATGCCATTCATCTGCGTAGCCGACTCGTTCATGGCCGTGCTCTTCGCGACTACCGCGAGTAACATCGTGCGGCTCGCACCCGACGGGAGCGCCGTGTTTGGCACACTCGTGATTGCAATGCTGCTGTGCTCGCTGCTACTCAGCCTAAGCTACATCGCGACGGGCGTACTGCGCGTGTGCAACGTGATCCAGTTCGTGCCGTCGCCCGTCATGGCCGGCTACCAGGCCTCCATTGGCTATCTGCTGTTTGACTCGGCGGCTAAGTTCCAGGGGTGCTCGCTCTTCGCGCCGCAGTGCTTCCTGCGCGTAGGGGTGGACACGCAGATCGCGCTCTCGTTGGGACTGGGCGTGCTGCTCTCCCTGGCGCAGCACTTCTTGCCCGACGGCATCGCGCGCATCCTTGCGCTGCCCACGATTCTCGTGCTCGCCACGATTCTCTTCCAAGTCGCGCGCCAGCTCGAGCCTTGGCATGGCTCCGACCTAGCGCTGTGGACGATGCAGCCGCCGCCGGTGGCGACGTGCGAACCGACGACGCCGGCGCATTGGGTGCTGCCCTGGGCGATGCACCCGAACGCGGAGGCGGCGTGTGATCTGACGACTCGCACGCTAGGCACGCTGCTCGCGGACCTTGACGTGACGCATATCTCGTGGAGCCTGGCAGCCAAGGAGGCGCTCCTCGCCGCAGTGACCGCCTTCGTACCCAACCTGCTGGGCAAGCTGCTCCAATATTCGGCCCTCGAGGCGCTCTTCGACACCGACATCGACTTCAACCGAGAGATCCGGCACGCGGGCTTCTCGCAGCTCGCCTCGGCGCCCGCGATCATGGTACCCACGGTCACGTACACGGGCATGCTCGTCGCGTGGGACATGGGCGCTCGATCCTTTGTGCCGCCCGCGATGGTCGTCATCAGCTCGATTGTGCTCCTGCTCACGGGCTCGAGAGTGGTCGCGGTGGTGCCCAACTTCATGTTCGCGGCGCTGCTCGTCTCGATCGGCATCACCATGATCTGGGACAACCTGCGCTCCGCGTGGAACATGCTGCCCGTGCACGAGTTCGGCCTTGTCATCCTGCACATCATCCTCACTGCACTGCTCGGTATGCTCTGGGCCGTCGTGCTCGGCGTGCTCTTCACCGCCACCATCTTCATCGTCGAGTACTCGGCGCATTCGGGCGTGCTGCTGAGCGCTACGCTGCTGCTCGAGCGCTCTAAGGTGCAGCGCTCGAGCTTCGAGACGGAGATCCTCGAGCAGTATGGCGCCACCGTGCTCATCGTGCACCTGCACGGCATGATCTTCTTCGGCTCCGCCTCGTCGGTGCTCGAGGAGATCAAGGCGCATGTGCTCCAGCTCGCCGAGCTGCAACTGCCGCTCCAGGTCTTGCTTATGATGGCAATGATTATGATGGCGATGATTATGATGGCGATGATTATGATGGCAATGATTATGATTGCTTATGATTGCCCGTACCGCTACAGGTCTTGCTGCTCGACTTTGACCGGTGCACGGGCATCGACTCGTCCGCCGTGGCCGTGCTCTTCCACACGCGCCGCCAAATCAAGGACGCCAGGCTCATCTTTGCGTGCGCGGGCTCGTCGGTGCTCTCGATGCTCGTCAAGGGCGCGCCCCGCGAGTTCAAGCACTTCACCACGCTCGACCTCGCTCTCGAGCAGTGCGAGAACCGCCTACTAGCGCGCTACATGGGCAGGTGCTCTGATGAACACGACGACCTGGAGGTGATTGCGGGGGATACCGAGGGCACTGGCGCTGAGCTCGGCGTCTCGTCGGGCGTCCACGCCGGCTCCAACCCTTCCTCGGATGACGAGTACCCGTTCGATCCGCCGGGCCACCCACACGCGCTCTGTGCGCTCTCGAAGGGCCACGTGCGCTCCGACAACGTCCACGAGCGTCGCCAGAAGCGCTTGTCCCGCGACAGGCTGCCGAATGTCATGGGGTCCACGGTTGTTGTCGTGGGCGAGCATGAGGGCCAGCCAGTGCAGTACCGCTGCCTGCGGCCCGTGAGCGGCGCGGCTAGCGGAGCGGACACGGCGCCGTCGTCGTCGCTGGGCGACGTGGCCGGCGCGGACGGCGGCGAGGCTCGCGACAAGGCTGGCGTGGCCGGCGGCGCTGCGAGTGCGTACAGCGTCGGGGCGTGCGTGCCAGGCAGCGTGCCAGGCAGCACGCCAGGCAGCACGCCAGGCACGCCGCCGCGCAAGGGGATGCCACACGTTGTGGAAAGGGGCGCGCTGCACCCCAGCGAGAGCCCATACGGACACTGCTCGAGCTCGCCCACGGACAGCGGGCTTGCTGTCATCTACTCGCCCGAGCAGGCACGTGCAGAACTGCGCCCCGAGGCGCTCGCAAAGATGCGCGAGCGCTTCTCGGACGCCGTGCGCAGCGCGTATGGCTCCAAATTCGACTTGGATGAGCTCTTTGATTACTTCGACATCATGCTCGTCCCGCCGCACTTCACGGTTGTCTCACCGCACTTGACGGACGTCACCTCGGGCCTGTCCCCGCCGCCCCCGCCCGACGGCTCACTCCCGCCCCACCTCTACATCATCGATCGCGGCTACGTGTCCGCCTTTTACACCACCCTGGGCGGCGAGCAGCCCTCAATACAGCGCCCCGGCGGCTCCCGCGCCGGCGACCTACCGACTGTCGACGGCGCGGGCGGCAGCAGCAAGCCGCACCGTCGCTTAGCCAAGTACGGACCGGGCGCCATCCTGGGCGTCGACTCCTTCGTGACCCCGGACGACATGCCTTCGCTCACGGTGATGCCGACGGCGGCCATCTCGGACGAGTATTCCCAACTGCTCCGGCTGCCGCGCTCGCGCTGTGACGAGCTCGAGAGGCTCGCGCCCGCGCTCATCTTTCGGCTCTATCGGTTGCTCGTGCTCATCTCGGAGCGGAGGCTGCAGGAACATCGGCTGCGTGTGGTCGCCTCCGAGACCTTCAAGATCAATGTGCGCCCCTCGACCAACTTCCAGCGAATGCTCATCTCCGACCAGCTACCGACCTCTTCTCGTGCCCCTCCAGGCTCGCTCCCGACGTCAAGCTCAACCGACCAGCTACCGACCTGCCGACCACGCGCAGCCTGTGCTCCTGCAGCCTCCGCTCCTGCTTCGGAGTGTGGAGTCTGAATCCTTGTCGTGCAGATCGACTCAATCGTTTCGAACGATTGAGTCCGATTCGATTGAGTCCGAGACGTCCAACTCACGCCGCCTCCTTCATGCAGCGGTGATCAGGCAGGCCAACCGCCAGCGCAGGCCAGGCCCTGGCCAGGCCCCGTCCGGGGCAAGACTCGACTCGGTCAAACTCGGTCGTGTTCTTGAGGTGTACGATTACTATGTTTAGGTATTAGCTCATACGTATAGGTAGAAGGTACCGACCGATATCCGACTCTCGAAGTCGAACCGCAACAAAGAAAAATACCCATTAAAATCACAGCGCATATCCAGAATCCACCGGCGCGCGGCGGGACGCGCGCGCGTGAGCTTCAAAAACGTTCAAAATCAGCAGGTGGTGGGCGCGTAGTGTGTGAATCCAGAAAGGGCTCCAAGAATACCTCCCCCTACCCCTTTGGGTCAATCACTGAGTTCAAAATCAGGTGGTGGGGATAGTCGGTGACAGTTCGCGTCCTCACAGGCTCACGCAGCTGAGTGAAATTTCGATATACTGTTCCTCTAACCTAACTCTAACCTCTAAGACTTAGTGTTTAGGAGCTGCGAAATCTGACGTTGCAGCTTTTTCAAGCGTTACTTTGATGACCCTAAGCTCACAGCTGTCACCTGTGAGTCAAAAATTCTCGCAGCTCCAGGAGCTGTCGTCCTCGTCGGAACATACATGTATTTGAAGCAAAAACTTGTTGATCCAACTGGTTGAGTTACGGAGTTTGAATTCTCACAGCTCGTTAACTTCAGGAGCTTTGAGATGCCACTCTCAAGCTGCTCAAGTTGGATGTTAGCTTGGACTGGGGGGGGGGGAAGCTTTTTTTCACTGAGCTCGCGCCCCAGGTTGGAAAAGGACTTCGCGACTGCACGAAAACGCGTCAGAGTGAATGCGTCTCATCACCCTTGCCCCATCAATACTCTTCAAAGACCGATCCAATACAGCCCAGCCCTGCATCCGATTGCTTGCATTTGGCCTGGTGATGCCTTTGTAAGCGGCACAATCGCCAACGGCGGTTTGTGGGATGCCGAGCTCGCGCATGTCATGGTGGATCACCTCCGCAACAAACCCACCTCGCTTGTGATCGATGCTGGCTGCAACGTCGGGCAGTTTTCGTTGCTCGCCGCTGCATCGGGGCACTTTGTCGCCGCAATCGATGCTCTTCACGAGCATGCCGCCATGGTAAATCATGCGGCAATTCTCAACGGCTTCCAAGATCGCATCTGGGTTCAGAACGTTGTGCTTGCTGCAAAAGACGACGGGAAAGCCACCGTCACCAGGGACGGCATGAGCTCAAACATGGGTGGCATTACCCCGAAGCTTGATGCGAGAAGGCTGCAGGTTGCCCATGTGCGCACGGCGACGCTGAATGCTCTACTCCGACACCACAAGCCCAGCCTGCCAGTCTCCTTCTTTAAGCTTGATGTGGAAGGTTTCGAGCCGCTGGTGTTGGAAGGGGCGCAGAAGTGGCTAGTGGCGCGTCGGCCGCAAGCCATTGCGCTCGAGATCACTCCTCAAGCTTGGCGTGCACATGGATATAACGTAGCGGACGTTCTGCAGGGGATCATGGACCTGAACTACACGTGCGCACGCTTGTACGGCGGGCTCAAGGGGGTGCCGCGGAGTGCGCTGCGCTCGTTTGTGCAAACCATAGAACATCTCAACACCGTCGACATGGTCTTCACCCACGAAAGCGAGGCATCCAAACGACCTGCTTGACGAGCACATCTTTCGGAAATGGGGTATGCTCCAGCAGCACAGACCAGGCAGCCGCAGAGCCGCTTGGGGTATTTCCGTGAGGGCTTTTCTCCGGATTCATATAAATTTGGACCTGTCGATGAATTCCACAGCTGATGATTGATATTCCCAAGTTTTCACACTGTATGGATACTTTCTGCGCCGATTGGTTTTCATGGCGGCCATTACGCAGGCGGAGAGTGAATCACTCTGGAATGAGGTCAAGGGGATGATGGACGACGCGCAGGATGACCCCGAGAGCGTGCAGCCGCTCTCGAGCGACGAGGAAGGATACGTTGATCGCCTTATGGAGGGCCGCACGGCACGTATCGGCCGTCAGTCGTTCTCCAAGTTCACGGCGGCAACGCCAGTCGAACATCGTGCTGCGGCCGCGCCCGTAGCCACAGGTGGAACGGCCTTTGCACAACGCATGCTTGCCGCGTTTGACGGTTTGCGTCCTGACGCCCTGAGCGCCTTTCGGCCCAATGGCCTCGATGGGAGCGGGCGCATCGGCCCCGCATTCGAGCAGCAATGCCGTGGGCATAACCTCGCGGAGCCGATCACACCATCGCTGCAGGACGTGGCTGACGAAGATGAGGGCGAGGAGGAGGACAAAGAGGATGAGGAAGACGAAAGCTTCGACTACGCCGAGGAGCACGAAGGCAAAGAACAGGACCCGCGTGAATGGTCGCGCCACACGGCCACGTGGGCGGAGGACGTCTCCGACAGTGAGGAAGAAGGGTATTGCAGGCCGTCAACGGATTCCGAGGTGAGCCTCCGGGGCGCGAGAATCGGAGGTGGAGGCGGCGGCGGTGGCGACGGCGGTGGCGGCGGCGGTGGTGGCGGCGGCGGTGGCGGTCGCGGTGGCGGCAAGGGTGTTGGCCATGGCGGCGCCGGCGCGATCGCGGCGTTCGGCAGTCTACGCGACCTCGACGACCTCGACGAGCTCGACGCCATGGATGAGGGAGATGAGGCAGCGGGTGGAAGCCGCGCGGCGGGCCTTCAATCTGCGGATGGATCGGCTGCGACTCGACGTCCAGAGCTCCGCTCGCCCAGGAAGCGAACGGGCGACGTGGTCCGTGCAAATGCTGCCTCTGGCAAGAACGATGGCAAAGAGGGGGCGAGCAGCGGGGCCCTGGGCGTGGCCGGGATGACGAAGCGGGTGCGCTTCGAGGAGCCACAATCGGCAATGGCCGTCGACAGCGAAGCGGCGAACGCCGCAGGCCTTGCAGATCTGCTGAAACTGATTGACGCGTCACAGCTCGCAGCTGTTGCTAGCGGTGCAAGCAGCGCCGCAGAAGCTTTGGAGTTGGGTACTGACAGGACGGCTCGGAGCAAGCCGCGCTCGAAGGCACCTTGGCGTCGTGGGCTTTGAGCCTGTGAAACGTGCTGAGTGGCTGCGAGCCTGTGACGTGCTGAGTGTGGCCCGGCCCCTGCTCTGCTCGCTACCTGGTGCGGTGCCCGTTTGGTGCGTAGCCTCAAGCTGTTGAAGGCGTCATGTGTTATTGAAGGCAAGGCGAATATGATATATGTGTTCCTACCGCCCGGAAGCGAAGCCGAAGGTGCGCCGGGCCACTTGCGACCGGGCCCGACTGCCGACGTGCCGTGCGCCGCGCGGCACCGCATCGCGGCGCGTCCCCGTCCCCGCGCCACGCCATTCGCCGGGTGCCTGACCGCGCGATTTCGTGGGTGCGCTGCGTGGCATGGGGCCATGGCCCTGCGTGGACGATACGATGCCGAAAAGCGGAAGTGGTCGGTGGACGCGCGGCCGCGTCCGGGAGCGGTCTCTTGAAGAGCCAGTAGTTGACATGCTGCTGTACTAAGACGTACTGGTTTCACTGTTAGTATGCTCCACTGAGCTGTGCACTGGCGCC
>JWZX01001354.1:0-14617 GCA_001275005.1 Chrysochromulina tobinii
GGTAGATGGCTTCTTCGTCTTCTTCTTCGATTTTAGCTTGGAGGAGTTTGAGGAGCATGAGGTTTTCGGCGATGAAGGAGTGTTGAACAAAGCCTGTTTGCTGGGGTGATACGAACTGGAGTACTGCTAGGTTCATGCGTTGTGTGAGTATACGAGTGAAGATTTTATAATCGCAGTTTAGTAGAGATATCGGTCTATAGTTACGGGGGTCGTCTTTGACACCTTTTTTGTAGAGTACCGAGATAAGTCCTTCAAGGCAGGTGTCGTGGAGTTCGTTGTTTGCGATGCTCTCCTCGTATACTTTGTGTAAGATGAGAGCGATGGTCTCGGAGAATGTTTTGTAGAATCGGCAGGGGAGTCTGTCGGGTCCTGGTGACTTGCCGGTGGGGAGGGCGCTGATGGCGTCGGCGATCTCTTTCGCGAGTATGGGGGCGTCGCAGAGGTCTGCGGTAGGCTTGAGGACGCGGCGGGTGTTGCCGTCTGGGTCTGGGCCGCTGAGGGTGTGGAGGCAGGCTTGGGTGGCATGTGAAAGAGGGTCGGTGTTTTTATCTGCGAAGAGGCTCGTGTAGTATTTGGTAAATTCTTTTAGGATTTGCGACGTTGAGCTAACTGTGTTACCCGTGTGAGTTGGGTTGGAGAGGTCCGTCCAGTCGGTTTCTTGCATCTTGTGTGGTGCTTGGTTGGGTCGCGCTGGGTTCCATTGGCGGAAGAACTCGCTGGAGCCGATGTCGTGTTTTTTGCCGTTGTTGTAGGCTTCTCCTTCGAGGGTGTCGTGCAGGGTGACGGCTTTTCGTCGTGCGGTCTTGATCTCTTTTTCAAGGCGGTCGGCTTCGGCTTCGTTGATCTGTTCGCCGTTGGTGGTGCGGGTGCGTAGGTTGGCGAGGATGAGCTTCTTGAGGGTGAGTTGCTGGTCGAGTTTGAAGCGGGCGCGCTTTGTTTCTGCGAGGCATTGGGTTCGGGCGTCGAGTTTGATTGATTCCCAGGTGGAGCGCCAGTTTGTATTTGGCGTTCGCATGGCGTTGTTGTACTTGGTGCGGATGGATGCGTGGAGTTGTGAGGTGAAGGGTTGGTCATCGAAGATGCTCTCGTTGATGAAGGGTAGATCGTTGCCTCGTTTGTGCGTCGTCTGCGTGCTGCATACGTGTACTGCGTCGTGGTCTCTGGTGGCTCGGGCGTCAGGGTGTGGGAAGAAGTCGGTGCAGTTCGAGTGGACGTAGGACTCATCTGAGGTGTCGGGGACGTAGATTCGGTCGATGCGCGTGTGCGTGATGCCCGCAGCGTGCGAGTGGTGCGAGGTGAAGAAAGGGTTGGTGCCGTCTGAGCCGAGTTGTTGGCGTGCGACGTCTGTGAGACCATTGTCGTCTGTGAGGTTGTTGAGGGTCTTGTATCCGTCGTTCTCGTAGGGTGTGGTGCACGCGGTTGGGCGTAGGGTGTCGAGTGTCGTGTCTGGTACGCAGTTCGCGTCGAGTCCGAGGATGGTTTTGGGATTGACCATCGCAGCGAGGGCGGAGAAAAAAGTGGTGCGCGCGGGGGTGGCTGATTGCTTCCAGTAATTATTCTTCACTTTGATAAAGTCTGTCCAGTTTAGTTTACCGAGTTGCATGCTGGTGATTTGGGCGGGTGTGAAGGAGGCTTTTGTTGTGCCGGGTGGGCGTTGGCTGAGTGTGGCGGTGAGCTGTGCTGTGTTGGTTTTGAGCTCGCGTCCCTCTTTGGGTCTGTTGGTGCCGACTTTGGTCCACTCGGTGCCGAGGAGTTCGGTGCTAGGTTCGGCTGGTGCGTACGCGCAGGTGAGTGTTCTCGGGTGGCCTAGGACGTGCATTTTCGTCGAGATCGCTCTGCCTGCGAGGTGCGCGGGACGGAAGGTTGATTTTTGGATTCTGAGGATCGCGTCGTCGAGGGATTCGCCTGGTTTTTTCTCGATCGAGGTGTGGGGGATGATGATGGCGGTGCCCCCCCAGGAGGTTGCTTGGAATTGTTTCGGGGTGGCGTATGCGAGGAGGATGAGGAGCTGGTGTCCGCGGGCGATTTTTTCGTGCGCTTTTTTATCCTGTTGTTTGAGGTTGTGTTCTTGGATGAAAAGGGCGGTGATGGGCTGGCGTTCGTGTTCGGACGCGATGGCTTTGCAGCATTGGAAGAGTTTCCCTGCTCCTTGCAGTCCGTTGACGTTCTTGGTGACGTACCGGGGGCCCGGGTTTGGTTCGATGCCTTCTTCGGTGAGGTCTCGGATCCATGTGAGTGAGGGGTTGATGAGTCCGGAGAGGAGTGTGGTGAGCTCTTTGGAACGGTTTCTTTTGTGTTTGGGTTTATTAGTTGATGTGGCGGTGGTATGACCTATGATGCGTGGGTGTCTATGGGTGTGAATATGTCGGGTGCCGTGTGCTTTTTCTCTTTGTGTGTCTGCGTTCACACGTGCTCGGTATGGGTGGGGTGACGGGGTGGTGGTGGTGGCTTTGGTTGGGTTCGTACGTGGTGCGTTGTCTGGCGTTGGGTCGGCGAGTGCGCTTCGGCTGTCCATTGGTTCGGGAGCGGACTCGTGGTAAACTGGTTCCGGTGCATTGTTTTGTGTGTGTGAATTGTGTTTGGGTTTGTGTTTTTTTGTGCTGCATGCATGCATTTTGTGTGGTGGGTAATTCGTGGTTTGTGACTCTTTTTGGGGGTTGCTTCTTTTTGGGTGCTTGTTATTTGAGGGACTGATGGGGTGTGACTTTATGTTAACTTGGTACGCTGTACACGGGGTATGGTACCGAAGGTATGGTTTATCATGTACTGTGGTACTTGACACATTTGGGCGCTGTGCGGGCGCTTGGGTGCGCTTTCTCTCTGTATGCTTGCGGATGCGCGTTGCTGCCGAGTGCGTGTGCACGTGAGCTCGTGTGTGGTGCGTGCGCTGGGCTGTTGCGGGAGTTATCATGTTGCTTTCTCGATGGGGTCCTTCTCGGTTGCGGCGGGGGTGGGCTCCTTGGCCTCTTCCTCCTTGGCGCGTTTCGCTAGCATCGACTTGAAGGTGTCGATTGCGTTTGAGGACGCGGGCGCGCGCTTGGGCGCTGGTTTCTTGCGGCACTCGGTGTGCATGGCCGTGTTGATGTAGGTGGTCATGCGCAGGTGCGAGACGGTGGTGTCCTCGTCCGTCTGGTGGTCGAGGTACATGGGCTTGTTGACGACGGCTGGGTGGTCTTCGGGGAGGGGGCAGAAGCACTGGGTGCACAGGTTGAGTTTGTGCGTGAGCGTGTGGGAGAGCCCGGTCTTCCAGTGCGCTCCCTTGATTACTACGTGCTTGAGTTCCTCGAGGGTGCTCTTCACGGTCGGGTTGTCGCGGGCGAAATTCTCCTTGAGGTGGATGGCGACGTAGTATTCGCCGGTGAGGTTCTTGACGTCGGTGTTCTTGCTCAGGTTCGGCTTGAGTTCGGCGATCTTGAGGCCGTTCTTGGTGAGGATGTCCTCGAGGACCATCTTGAGGATTGGTGTTGGGGTGCTCGGTGCGCTCTCGGGCTGCGTCAGGCTCATCCAGTAGCGGACGGGTTCTTGGGTCCATGGCAGGTATTGGATGGTCCGCGATGCGGGGATCGTGCAGGTGAAGGGCTTGGGGTCCGTGATGGCGGTGAGGATATTGACGACGGCCTGCGGGAACCATGCGATGTAGAGTTTTCTCTGCGGGTTGACCTTGATGATGATTGTCTCCGGGTTGAGCTCGCCCTTGGTGAATTTCATGAGCTGGATTGCGATCTCCACCAGGATTTGGATCTGGACGTCTCCGACGTGCGGTACGATTTTGATGTGCAGCGGTACCTTCTCTGCCGTGTCCGCCATGAGTAGGTCGAGGTCCGGTCTGCGGCACGGGGGTGGTGGTTTGGTAGTGAGTTTGTAGGTTGCAAGCCCTATTATACTCAGGGCGAGTCTCTGTTTGGGCGGTTTGATTGCGGGGCATGCTGATGAGGCTGGGCAGCGTGCAGATGAGGGTCAGGGTGATTGCCAGGCGTGTCCAGGGTGCGGGGTTTATGTGCTGGTTTGTCTGTCTGGGCAGGCATGTTGGCGCGCGGCAGTCGGAAAGTGCTGGGGAAGCGTTGTGCATGCGCGTCTTTCGGGCAGGATGTTCATGGGAGGGAGGCGGTGTGCGCGTGCTCATGGCGGCGTACGTTACGGGTGACACGGGTTCGATCTCAGAGGCCACTGGGGCGAGAGAGAGAGGTTCCGTGCTCCCCATCTTTTAGAAAAAAGAGGGGATAAAGTTTCTGCGTATACGCACCCCCGACCGCGTAAACGCAGGAAACGACAAACCGTAATGGAAGTTGGGAGGCGCATCAAGGCCGAACTCACTACAATCAGGCGATGCGATGCGTATGTCGTTATAACGTTATAACCAATAACGCGTATGTCCGGTGTTCATTATAAGCTTATAACTCGAAACTCGTAAAACACAGGAAGACCTCGAACAACTAGTACATTTAGAGCTCCGGTCTGTGATCGGGTCTCGGCCGAATGACGATCCTCGATCGGCCCTGTCACTGTAAGAACACACTGTCGAAGGGCGTCCTAGGCCGTACACACACCCATGTGCGTAAGGGCTTCACCTTCACGGCACAGACGCAGAAAACACATACACAGGGTCACAGAAAGGCACAGAGAGAGAGACACACACCACGTCTTAACAAGGCTGACTTTGAGGAACGGAATACGCTGAGGTCACCAAGAGGTCACCATGCAAGCCACCAAAGGCACCCACGCAGACTGCCATATTAAGGCTTGGAGTACACTGAGGTCATCGCAAGGTCATATGCGTGCTCACTTTGCGCTGCAGATGCGCGAGAACATATCCTCGACGCCCATTTCATGTGCGCCTTCTTGCTTCTCATGCGCGCGCGTGCGCAGGATCTCCACCTGCTCGATGATCCGAGAGAACGGCCAACCTCAGAGGCCATCAGTAGGCCATCAGTAGGCCATCAGTAGGCCATCAGTAGGCCATCAGTAGGCCATGAGAGGCCATCAGAGGCCAATCACTCTGGCCATCAGCGAGGATCGGAGTCGATGAGAGGCCATCAGAGCGCGTTCGAGCCCAGCGCGAGTGCACCTGTTCGTCCGAGAGCGTGTCCATCCTTAGATGGATCTTTGCCCCGATCACCCGAAGCATGCGCTGCGCAATCGACTCGGCGTACTTGCCGCGCACGTAGATGCTCAGCACGGTCATGACCTCCTCCAAGGTGGCGCGACGCAGAGCCATCGACGAGTGGCCTCTGGGTGTTGCCGTGTCGCTGTCGCCATTGGAGCCCGGCACGGCGCGTGTCAGCGCCAGCGATGTCGACCCTGCGGACAGCGCAGCAGCGGCTGCTGCTGCCTCATTAACTGCCTCATTAACGGCCTCATTAGGAAGAGGAGCCTCGCAGAATAGCATGCTCTCCGGAAGCGCTGTGCTGGGCGCGTCGCACACTAGCATGCAATGCGACGACGCTTCGAGAGCGTCCAGACTGCGATCGCCGCCGCCGCCGCCGCCGCCGCCGCCGCCGCCGCCGCCGCCGCCGCCGCCACCGCCGCTGCAGCTGGTGCTGCCAACGTCGTCGCCGCAGTCGCTGCGCGGTCGGGAGTCTGCACCGCTGTGACCGGTGCCCTCGCCGATCGCCCACCAGCCCGGGGCGCCGGTGGCGCGCTCGCCTTGGGTCGGATTGGTGCCCTCGCCCTCGTCGGTCAGCCAGTTGTCGGCGAGGCTGCGCCTTTCTTCGCTCAGCCGGGGCTCCTTGGTCTTTGGAGAGCGGTTAGAATCCGTCGTGGGTCGGCTATGCTCGCGCGAGAGGGCCGGCGGCACCGAGGTTGAGCGCCCTTTCCTCCTCATCGAGGACGCCACTGGAAGGAACCCAATGACCTCAGTGGACAGGACCGCGGGGCGAGGAAGCACTAACGATAGCGTCGACGCCTCCGCCGGATGCCCAACAGAGCTGAGCTTCAAATCCTCGCTGCCAAGCATGGGAGGACTCCCGCCTAATCTCATTTCAGGTGGCTGGCCCGACTCCATGTAAAGCAGGTTCGACGTCCTTTTCTGGATTGGGTTTCCGCAGGGCGTGGCCTGATATGGGTGTTCCGTCAATTTGTGTCGAAGTTAGCAAGCTCATTTGCGATTACATCGCAATTGCAGTGACGCGCACCACCACCAACTCCATGTCAAAATCAGCCGTCCTGTATTTGTAGGCAAATACGACGCTCCCCTCCGTCATTCGATCACGTACAGTATCACGATTCGCATTCGGCTTGGCGCTTGCGGTGCTCGTCCGCCGTTCTTGACCCTGTTGGTTGCATGCATGCGAGGTGCACTCCAACACCATCAACTATTTGGAAGTTAGGGAGGCGCAAGGCCGAGCCCTAACGCCACCAATCACCAATCAGGCGAACCGATGATACTGCTGCGTGGCGCGCATGACATCTCAAAACTCGTTAAACAGGGCGCCTCGCGCCCTCGTACAACCTTCACGAAACACACACACACACACACGCACACGCTGTAAGCTTTAACACACCGGCAGCAGAACACACGGAGAGAGTCGACACGCACATCACGTCTAAACGACTCACTTGTTGAGGAACGGAATACGCTGAGGTCACCAAGCCACCAAGGCATGGAGTCCACTAAGGCACGGAGTACACTGAGGTCATCGCAAGCGTCATATGCGTGCTCATTTAACGCTGCAGATGCGCGAGAACATATCCTCGACGCCCATTTCATGTGCGCCTTCTTGCTTCTCATGAGCGCGCGCGCGCACCATCTCCACCTGCTCGATGGTCCGAGAGAACGGCCAAGTACCTCAGAGGCCATCAGTAGGCCATCAGTAGGCCATGAGAGGGCATCAGAGGCCAATCACTCTGGCCATCAGCGAGGATCGGAGTCGATGAGAGGCCATCAGAGCGCGTTCGAGCCCAGCGTGAGTGCACCTGTTCGTCCGAGAGCGTGTCCATCCTTAGATGGATCTTTGCCCCGATCACCCGAAGCATGCGCTGCGCAATCGACTCGGCGTACTTGCCGCGCACGTAGATGCTCAGCACAGTCATGACCTCCTCCAAGGTGGCGCGACGCAGAGCCATCGACGGGTCCATTTTTGCCTCAAAAGGAAAGTGTGTCTCGGACGTGAACCGGACCGGGTCAAGACTTGGTCGGGCGTTCTATTTATAGTAATTCCGTCAAGTTGAAGCGAACCATTTGAGATAATTACGTCGTTGACGACCGTTTTCACGGCGCTTACAATTTTAAGGCGCGGCACGGCGCGTCCTCAAAAGGTCAGTTCCGAAGATGGAGCACTCGGACGAAGACGGAGCGCTCCCGCCGTGCCTGGCCATAGACGCGGGTTCGTATCAGTGGCGAATTGGCTGGACGGGCGGCGATGAGATCAACGCGATCATCGACGCGTCGGCGCAGCCCGACCTCGCCTCCGCCTTCGCCGAGGTCGAGGCCGCGCCCGACGAGCATGCCGTGCTGCTGAGCGAGCCCGTTGGGACATCCGCGTCCGAGCGCATCCGCGCCGTTTCGGCCCTGTTCGGCATGGGTGTGCAGGCCTTGTACGTGAGTGCGACGCCGCTGCTGCCGCTGTACCACTTTGGCATCGACACGGGGATCATCGTGGACATCGGCGAGCGGAAGACGACCATCTGGCCCGTCTTCGAGGGCCACCCCGTGCTTGGTGCGGCGGCGATCCTCGAGCTAGGCGGCTGGCATTTGACGCGATGGCTCGCCATGCGCATGCGCGCGATCGCCCTGTCGTCGGCTGCGGCCGAAGCGCCATCGCCGGTGGCCGCCGCCGGCACTGGCACTGCGCCGCCACTGAGCGATGCGTGGCTCGCTCTTTCCCGAACGACCAAAGAAGCGCACGCAAGAGTCGAGCTCGAGGGGTTGGCAGGCGCCGCTGCGCCAGGCGCTGTGCCGGGCGCCGCCAAGAAAGGTGGTGGCTCCAAGGGCACCGCGAAGCCGGCGGGTAAGGGCGCCGAGGCGGCGCGGCCTCCAGTCGAGATCACTCTGCCTGACGAGATTGACGAGATCGGGCTGATCTCCCGGGTGATCTCGCTCTCGAGGGACGATCTGGCGCGATGTGGCGAGGCGCTCTTCCAGCCGCCGGCAGACCTCGGTGCGGGTAGCGCCCAGGACGGCGCGCACCCGGGCGCTCCCTTGCCGCCAGCCTCTGAGGGGCTCTCTGAGGGGCTCGGCGACGCGATCTGGCGAGTGCTCGCTTTGTGCGACTACAGCCTTCGCGGCACGCTGCTCGGGAGCGTGGTGCTCGTCGGGGGCGGCTCGATGCTCGAGGGGCTCCCTGAGCGCCTCCTTCGCGAGCTGCAGCAGCGCGTGCCCAACACGGCGTCGGGTGCGCACGAGAAGGACGAGAAGGCGAAGAAGGAGAAGCGAGCGAAGGAGGAGAGGGCTGCCCAACACGGCGCCCAGCACGGCACCGACCGCGGGCTGTCAGCGGGGGGGGCGCCGTTGTGGGCGCCGCGCGTCCTCGCGCGCGGCGATCGGCGATACGCGTGCTGGCTAGGCAGCGCCGTGCTGGGCGCGACCTCGGCATGCGCTGAGCGCTTTGTGCGCCGCGCAGAGTACCTCGCGGCGACCGACGCCCAGGACGACGCGGGCGACAGGCGGGAGGGCCCCGCGAGCGGGGCGTGGGCTTCACAGCTCCCTTCACAGCTCACTTCACTGCTCACCCGGTGGGGGGCCTTCGCTGGCTGCTCGCTGTTGGAGCTCGAGGCGGCCGAAACGGCCAAGCACGCCGCCGCCGCCGCCGCCGCCGCCGCCTCGGAGGAAGCCACGCGTGCACGGCTGCGTGCTGAGCATGAGGAGACGCGACGATGGTGGATGGAGATGGCACCGGTGCACTCGGCGCTCGAGCGCCAGCGGCAGTGGCGGCTGCAACGGCTCGTCGTGTTGCCGATGTTTGAGGCCGCCACCGCCGAGGTGCTTCACGGAGCGAGCAGCAGCCGCGGCCGCATCAACAGCATCGACTTCACCCAACGGACGCCGCCCGCGACGGCGCCGCGCGTGACGGCGGCGCGCTCTGTGCCGCCGGATGCCACACTGAGCGCGGCGGCGCTCGAGGCGCGCCGTCAGTGCGCTGACACCGCGCCTTGGCGCCTCGCCGCGCGCGCTTCGTCACTCGCGAGCCTGGCGCTCGGCACGGCGTCTGGAGATGGCGGTGGCGAGTGGGAGTCGATGTGTCGCGTGCGCATGCGGCTGTGCGCGCGCTGGGCGGCGGATGTCTTCGAGTCGCCGTTTGACAGCGCGCCCTCCGTCCATGTGGCGATACGGGCGCGTCGGCTGCGTGCGGCGAGCTCTCTCTGGTCCGATCGGGCTGGGAAGTTCGCACGGGCGGCACGCCGCGGGATCGAGGTGCGATCTCGCTTGAGTGCCCTTGAGTGCCCTTGAGTGCGATTGAGTGCAATTGAGTGCAATTGATGACACGACCCACGTGCTCGGGATCGAGGTGTGATCTCGCTTGAGTGACCTCGGATGGCCATGCTAATGACCTCTGATGGCCTCTGATGACCTCTGATGACCTCTGATGAGCTTCGATGACCTCTGATGACCTCCGATGACCTCTTATGACCTCTTATAACCTCTGATGACCTCTCCCTAGTCCGTCAGGCGCGGCGGCATTGGGTTGCCCATGGCGTGCGCCGGGCGATGCGCCGTTGGGTCGCTCAGTGGATGCAGCTCGTGCTCCAGATACACGAAGCTCGTCACCTGGGCGTCACTTGTCTCCTACGCGGCGGCTGGCGGCGCTGGCACGCTAGCTGGAGCAGGCGGCAGGCGTCGCTCACTCGCACCGCCGGGGCACTCGCGCACATGGTTGGCTTCGTTGCTTGGCGTGAGTGGCACGCGTGGATACGTCATCGAGGCGTCGCGATCGTGGCAATGGCCCGGGTGCGTCGCTTTTTCGCTGGCTGGCGGCTGGTGCAGGCCCTCCACGCGTGTGTTCGGCAGCGTGGGCGCGTGCAGGCCCTCGAGGGCCTCGCCGATGCCCTCGCCCATCTCCGCTCTCTCGAGGCACTGCAGCGAGGCTGGCGTACCTGGCGGCAGCTGGGCAGCGCCGAGGTTGTCCGTTACGAATCGCGCGCGGCGGTACGCGTGCGTGCGGGGTTACGACGCGGATGGATCTCTTGGTGTCGAGATCGGCTGGTGGCGCCATCTGCCTCGGGGGCTCGCTGGAGATCGATCGAGATACGCGAGCGTTGGCAGGTGCTCGCAAGAATAACCCCCGAACTGCGCCTCTGAGTTCGCCGCTCTCATCGCCCTGCTAATGGCCCCTCTCATCGCCCCGCTAATGGCCCCGCCTACCTGGCGCAGGGTTGGCGTCTCTGCCGCGCCTTCCACACACTCACGACGCGAATCGCTCCAAAGGAAGCGCGTCTGCTGCGGCTGGCGCGCTCAACGGGCGACCTGACCCGCAAGGCCCGCGCGGTTCGTCAGTGGGCCAACGGCTGTGAACAGAGCATTGTGAAGCATGCGAGACTGCAGCAAGCGGCGCGCCGTTTCGAGCGCACGCGCGAGCGGCTTCAGATGGCGACAGCACTCGGCGCTATGAATGCGGCTCAGGTGATGGTCCCTGATGGACCTTTGTGGCCCTTGATTGGCGCTGAGGGCACCATCGATGCGGCGCAAGCCACGGTCGACTCGGAGCTGCTTTACCTCCGTGATTGCCTCCGTGATTGCCTCTGATGACCGATTGATTGCCTCCCTCATCAGGCCACCGTCGAGTCGGAGCTGCTCTACCTCCAAACCAAAGCCGATGCGATCGTACACGTGGCGCGTCTAGGGGGTGCCTATGGCACCTGGCGGCACTATGCCAAAGCTCGGCGGCGACGACAGATCGAAGCACGTGCGGAGGCGTGTGCCGAGGCGGACGCTGCGGCTCGCACCCTTACCGGTACAACCAGCTGCACGATCGGCTTGACGAGTGGAGGAGGTGCTCTCTTACGTGCACCGTTGGTGGATGAGTACCGCCGATGGCGCCACCAGGTGCGTGGCCCCTTACATTCCCTAATGATCCCTAATGGCCCCTAATAATCCCTAATGGCCCCAAATAATCCCTAATGGCCCCTAATAATCCCTAATATTCCCCGATGGCCCCTAATGGCCCCGCCCTTAATTGGCTCTGGATGTTGTTTCTGAGAGCCCCTTTGAGCGCCTCTCTGAGTGCCTCACTCTTGGCGTCCCTGATGGCTTCGCTCATTGCCCCTGGCAGGAGAAAGTGTTACAACGGCTGAGCCTGATGATTGCCTCCCTCATGATTGCCTCCCTCATGATTGCCTTCCTCATCAGGAGAAAGTGTTACAACGGCTGAGCCAGATGCTCGATGGACAGCAGAGGGCCCTTGAGAAGGTACGCCTTGATTGCGCCTGGACTGCGCCTGGTGACAGCCCCCTGATGGTCTCATGATGGCCCTCGCTCGCAGGTGCACCGAGTGCTGAGGCGCAACGGCGAGGACGGCAGCGGCGGCATCGACGGTTACGTCAACGGAGGCGATGGCTATGGCCATGGAGGCGCTCGCTATGGAGAGGGTGGTTACGAGTATGGCGACGGGGGCGGCGACGGATCTCCTCTCGTCGAGATCATCAACCAGACCTTCGAGGAGTGCGTCACCGCCTCGCTCGCGGCCACGCCTTCACCTCGCACGGCAAGCTGGCGTGGCTCTGGCTTGTCGGGTGGCACCCCCCGCGGCCTCGCGTCCCTCGCACAGGGGCTCGCACAGGGGCTGGCCTCGGGTAGTGCCCAGTACGGCGCGAGGGCCCAGTTTGATAGTGTGCGGGCGACGGACGGGGACAGTGGACGCCCCAGCGCATCCTCGGGCGCCGTCTTGGGCGTCGTCTCAAACGCCTCATCAGAGGCGATCAGAGGCAATCAGAATAGCGCCGTCTCGAGCGCCTCATCGCGGCTCGTGCAGGCGCTAGGGCTGCACGAAGTGACCGAGACGGCGCCCAGCGCGGGCAGCCTCGCGCACGAGGAGAGCCTCGGCATGTACGAGACGCCCGTACGCCAGCTGTGGAATGCCTACCGCGACAAGGTTCCACTCGGTAGCTACCTGCACTACCGATGATCGCCTAATGATCGCCACGCGATGAGACTGGTGAGAACAGCGATATCACGTTGAAGACCTTATTTTAATGACGAGGCTCAAAAAGCAGCGAGCAAAGTAAAAGGGATCAAATAGGACGAACGGGTGAACCATTTTAATTATCAGATCATCGCTCAAACCCTTAGACTTACCCCCCCGGGGACTCTCGAGAGCTCCTGTGGGAAACTAGGAATTCTGAACGACGTAAAGCTCGGCTACTACGGCTACACACGAACAAGCGTGCATCGGTACCGACGCGTTTGCTTAACGTGTACTCGTATACTTAATGTACACAATATGATAGGAGTATGTTGTCTGATGAGTGACGTCTGCGGAGGTGTGCTTTAATTAATGCCGCGCTCTCTCGTTTCAGCGGGAGTAGAGGCGCCTTGCGCCATTGGGCTTCAGGATGACTAGCGGTTCCGGCTCTTGGCGCGTGCCTTGCTCCCCCTTCGTCAGGGCAGCTTGGGTTTGGAGGACGATCCTTGGACCTTTGGAACAAAGAGCGAGAGCACCTGGGGAGTGGGGCGGCCATCACGGTGTGAGCTCACCTGATGAAGAAGGCCATCACGCGCATGCAATCGAGAGCGCACCTGGGGAGCGGAGGCTGGTATTCACAGTGGCCGGACATCGGGTGGTATTCACAGTAGAGCGCACCTGGGGAGCGGAGGCTGGAGCGGCGACGATGTTGATGAATTGTGATTGGGGTGAATGAGGGGACGCCGGTCCTCCTCGCGAATTGAGATTGCGGCTCGAGGGCGTGACGATGTTGCGGAATTGCGACGCCTGAGGCGCGCGGCCTTTGTTGCGCGAAAAGCCCCCTCGAAGCTGTGACGCCGCCTTCACAGTCGGGTCGGGCGCCTGTTCACAGCAAACGTGGATCCGGCCGTTTGAGAGGCACTCGGTCAGCGATGTGCAGTGAGCAGTGAGCGGTGAACGGACTTCGCAGCACTCTGAGCGCGCACGCACCTGCCACTTTTTGACGAGCGAGCCAATCCAAACGTCCTGGAGCGCCGAAACCTCTCGAATCGTCTCATCGAGCTCGACCGCACGCTTGGGCGCTGTGGGATCTTTGGCCCACGTCGCCTTCGCAATGGCCTTCGCCTCCGGCAACGTGGGCAGGAAGAGCACAGGGGCATTCACCGTCTCAGCCAGAGCCTCTTGTACCTGTCATCAAGCGGCCAATCAAGACGTCCTCAGGGTTAGGGTTAGTCATCAGGGCTGTCATCAAGCGGCCAATCAAGACGTCCTCCGAGCCCATCCAGCGCAATCCCACGCACTCAGAGCGCCTCAATCTCAACCTCAATCTCAATCTCAATCTCAATCCCACGCACTCAAGAGCGCTCCGGGCGTCTGCGCCAGGGCCTGCCACACCTTGTGCTGCGCGCGCTCCTCCTGCTGCTTCCGCAGCCAGTAACGCTCCTGCCGACCTAGGCCCATCTGCCGCTGCCGTTCGTGCTTGGTCGCCAGCTTCGCCCTATCCTCATGCCGCTTGTGGTCAACCCATTGCTGACGCATCGCCTCATCCTAATGAGGGTACATGGACGGGCGCATGGGTGCGAGTGTGGTGCACTCAAGGAGGAGGAGGAGCGGCCGCGGGGATGCAGGCGGCTTGAGCATGCATGCGTGCACGCATGCATGCACGGAAGGCTCACCTGCGCCTCAATCTTCCTGACCGACTCCTCGTGCGCTTCCATATGCATGCGGTTGCGCCGCGCCCAGTAGGCGTTGAGGCGACGCTGGTGCGCGGGCGGCTTTGGCGGGACGCGTGGCACGAAGCCGCGCTCAAACGCTGCTCTCCGTGCCGTGCGGATCACCTCCATGTGCTCCAGCGAGCCGCTGCCGTCCTCGTCGAGCAGCGCAAAGACCTGGTCGATCACGTCGGGCGGGTAGGTGATACCGACATGGAGGCACGCTGCGCGGAACTCTTTTTTGTCGATGAGCCCATTCTTGTCCACGTCGAACATGTCAAACAGGTCTGACACACGCCCGGCCATCCGCGCGAGGTGGTCGCACACGTCCTGAGTCGCCTGCAGCACGTTTTTGCTCGGGCCTTCGGGGATGGCCGGGATGATCACATTCGGCGAGGGCGCCTCTTGCGCGATGATCACCTTCGGTCGGGACAGGTATGGCAAGCCCGGGGCTGCTTGAGAGCTGGAGGCCGCCGCCATCGAGGATGGACGGTGCTCGAGCACAGTGGGTGTCGTTGAAAAGCACCAGTGGAACAAAATGGTTCACACTTGACGTGGTATCTATGAATACGGCTGCAAGGCTGTCACAGACCAGTCGCTCTATCTCTCCTGCATGCTCTACTCTCATCCTGCGCTCTCTACGGCTCTCAAAGCTCCCATGCTGCGCCCGCGGCCTTGGCGAGATGGCAGAGGGCCTCCTCCATGACTTCCTCCTCACCGTCTCCCAAGGTCGCACCCGCCACCTCGTCCGCCGCCTCGTCCGCCGCCTCGTCCGCCGCCTCGTCCGCCACCGCTGCCTCGTGCTCCTCCTCCCCCTCCTCCCCCTCCTCCCCCTCCTCCACCTCCTCCTCC
>JWZX01001355.1:0-18447 GCA_001275005.1 Chrysochromulina tobinii
GTGGGGGTGGGGAGGGGGGGCTGGGCTGGGACGGCGGCGGAGGAACGTGCCTATGCGGGGGATGCCTATGAAAGAACAATCGTCTGTGTTCGGGGACGTGCTTGTGAGCAGCCCGCTCAATGAGTGCAGGGGCTGCATCCCGGCTGATAGCTGGGTCGCTTAGAATTCCACTCTTGGCCGAGGCGAACTGCGTTGTAAAGTCGAGGAACGGGGAGAGCTCGGCGGTGTAGGAGCTAGACAACTCAACCTGGACTCCGTTGGTGCCGCCAGTGGGCAACACGATCCAGCCATGGTTTGCACGGCTACCCGCGAGCCACGCGGCAACCGATGAGGTCACGTCAAACCTCTGCCAGCCAGTGACGACACCTGGGAAGGTACTGGGAAGGCACATGGCAATCCGACGCTGCCGACGTTGGTGGAGCTCCACGATGACGATGCGAATGGGAGGTTGATCCACGTGACTGTGGACTGTCGAAAGCAGGGAGGGGCAGAGAGGGACGCGTCAGCGTGAAGGGGTCTCAGCCAGGGTGCCACACGCGGTTGTGGGGGGAGTGGGCGTCTTCGCGGTCGGCGTGCACACATCATTCCATGGAACGGTGAGCTCGCGGAGCGAGGCGTTGTTGCCTGCGTTGGACACATAGTAGTTGAGCCAGACGGGTTTGGTGGGCACGAGCGTGGCGCCGACGAAAGAGCTCAAGTCGAACTTGATCAGGAAGGCGGACGTATCAGAAGTGACACCTGAGATGACCTGTGTGGCCGAGATCGTCAATGGGCCATCCCACCATCCTTGAGTTTGGGCGTTGAAGTTTGTCGTCGCGTAGTTGATGATTGGAGCCGTAGTGGAATTGCCGGCCCTGATGTACGTATCATAGGTGACACTCGGGCCTCTGATGATCACGCCCGTGACCGAGGCGATCAATGCGAGGAAGAGCGTGGCTCTCAGCGACCGCATCCGCGAGGACGATGGCATGTTGCAGAGCGCGGAACCGGGTAGCGTGTTCGGCCGGGTATTTTCAAGTCAATCATGACAAAATAACTTCTGACCAGAAGTACAGGTGCGGCAGCGGTCGCGCGCTCGAACTAAGCATCCCGAGGGGCAAGCACACCTAGACCTCGTGAATGTGACTGGTTCGCGGTTTTTGGCGCTGGAGTTTCGTTATTTACTCGGGAGTTAAAGTTGGCAAGTTTTTTTAGGCCGTCCAGGACCGAGGCGCAGCTATCCTGCGAAACATGCCGACCGACCTGCCAGACCTGTATCTCGCCAAGCTTGCCGAGCAGGCCGGCCGCTTCGATGATATGCTTGAGCATATGCGCAAGGTCTGCACGGCGCGCGAAGGCGCCCTTGCGCTCGAAGAACGCAATATGCTGTCAGTCGCATTCAAAAATGTGGTCTCGCAGCGCCGCTCGTCCCTGAGAATATTGAGTCACCTTCTAAAGAGGGAGGCGGATATGGGGGGTAAAAAGACCGCGCAGATCCAGGCATACGACACCAAGATCCAGGTGGAGCTTCAGGGCTTGTGTAATTCCATCATCACGCTGCTTGACGGCTCGCTCATCAAAAAGGCGGAGAACTCGGAGGCGAAGGTTTTCTACCTGAAGATGAAGGCGGACTACTTTCGATGTGCGCGCGCGTGCGATCGAGCGGGCGGCGCGCGCGAAGGCAGCAGCAGCAGCAGCAGCAGCACCAACCAGCCAACCAACCAGCCAACCAACCAACCTCACCCAGCCAAGCAGCTAGCCAGGAGCAACCAGCACCCGCTCCTGTACACTCCCTGACACGCCCTTCTGCCCCTCCCTCCCCGGCGCTGGCCCTGCACAGACCTGTCCGAGTTTGCAGTCCCGAGCGACAAGAAGTCGTATGCGGACCAGGCCGCCACGTCGTACGAGAAGGCATCGGTCCTCGCTAGCTCGCAGCTCGCGCCAACCCATCCGGTCCGCCTCGGGCTGGCGCTGAACTACTCGGTCTTCAAGTATGAAGCGCAGGAGCATCACACAGAGGCTTGCGCGATCGCCAAGCAGGCCTTCAACGACGCCTTGGACGGGCTCGACCAAGTCGACGATGAGACGTACAAGGACGCCGCCCTGATCATGCAGCTGCTCAAGGACAACCTTGGCCTATGGCAGGAGCCGGAGAGCTGAGTGAGGGCGCGAGAGCTGCCGCGCGCGCGCCTGGGACGGCGCGAGAGTTCGCGCGCTGTCGCGGGCGTGAATCCTCCTCGCCGCCGTCACGCAGGCAAGCGAGTTCTGGCTTCTAGATAGAGAAAGTCGTGGTCACGTAGGCTGCTGTGGGATAAGGGCTAGAGAGAGTCATGACGTTGATGACGTGGGCCTGTGAAGGGCCGCGTGTGTGAATCAGCCTGTGCGATCGCTGAACGCGTGAGTGTGCATGCACACAGCACACATGTCGAATCATGTATACCGTACGTAGGCCTGTGCAGGGCCGCGTGGTGTGAATCACAATCAGCCGTGTGTATCTGCCGCGGGACGTCCCGTGATCGCTTGAGCCAAAAGGTGTACGCGTTGACTCCGTTGCATGTCTGAGGTGTGCGTTCAAGGTTTTCGCTCCAAAAATAGGCATAAAAATTTACATCATGAAGCCCAGCGAGGCAACGCCACTGACGGGCGCGCGCAAGGCTTGGTCCTCCTCAGAAGCCGCCACTTCCGAGGCTTGGTCCTCCTCAGAAGCCGCCACCTCCTCGGAAAAACAGGAACCTGCCACCTGGAGCTGGACGCCGCGCCACCTCGCCGCCATCCTGTTCTCGGCCGCGCTCTCCGTGGGGATCGCCATCCCTCTCACGCTGTGGCTGACCAACTGTGACGCGCGCATCGATGAGGCGCGCGTCGAGATCGAAATGTCCGCACCGTATGAAGTGTGGCTATGCGCGAGCTTCGACACGGCTACGCCTGATCGTAACGTCATCTGGAGCTACTGGGATGGCCAGGGCGTCTCACCCGACTTCAGCCCGATCTCTGCCTCATGGCAGCTTTGGGCTCCTAACTTTACGGTGAGGATGCTCGGTCCCCAATCGGCGCGGTGCTTCCTGCCGGACATTGACTTCACAAGGGTCAAGGAGGTGCGCCTCTTCACCGATCTGTTGCGGCTCCGGCTGCTCCAAAAGTACGGCGGCGTGTGGTTGGACTCGACTGTGCTGCTGACCGCGCCTCTCAACATCGGCGCCAAGGGTTTCCGTGCCGAGTACCGGCCCGAGCTGCAGATGCACGGCGCGCCCGACTTTGTCGAATCGTGGATGCTCGTGGCGGACAAGGACGAGTACATCGTGAGCGCGTGGGCGGAGCTGCTTGAGCGCCTGATCGTGCTGAATGGGGGCGTGACCGCGGGCATCTCGTCGGCAGACGTCTACGAGCCGCGCTTCAGCGCGACCGACATGTTCGAGAAGCTCGAACACAGCGGCATCATCTTCGATTCGAATATGAGGGAGTATCTGGTCGTGTACGTCGCATTCACCTACCTGTGCCACACCGATGACGTCTTCCGCGACAGGGTCGCAAACTCGACCCTGATCGACACGTCGACGAGTGGCTACCTAGTGCAGATGCGGTACAGTTGGGACGACCACGCGTGGATGGACGTGCTGCGTGCGCCGCTCGGCTCGCGCCCGGAGCACGCGGAGATGCTGCAGGCCGGTCACGTCAAACTCTCGACACAGTCGCCAGGCATCGTCGAGCTGCTTGCCGAGACAACGACGCCGATGTCACCAATCTCCTCGTCCCAGCCACCCTCGTTCATCGCGGCTGCGCTCAAGCGCACCCAGTCCAACGCGCACTCGCTCACGCGGGATGAAATGCAGCTCGTCATCGCGCAGTATGACGAAGACATCAGCTGGTCAGAAAAAGGGTACTGCGGCGTCCGATGTGTCTACACGAAGGGGTACCAGGGCAAGCCCTATGGGAACGAGATGGCGCTCAAGCGCACCTCCGCCCCCGCCCCGACCGCCGTCGACACCTACAAGACCCTCCCCAACGTCGGGCGGGAGTCTCACACATTCCTAACGCACGTGCTGGACAACTATTACAACCTCCCGCGCTTTGTGGTGTTCGCCCAGGGAGGCCTGTCGAACGACCATGCGTGGACGCGTCGGGACTATGGGGCCGACATGTACTTCAACATGTACGAGGAGGCGCGCTCGTCGCCGTCGGGGTGCTCCGTGGCCCCCCTGCTCGTCGACCCCGACGACCCTGAAATGGGGGACTGGAACTGGGACTTCAGCCCGCACGTTGTCGAGAACACGCCGACGTACAAAGGCGAGAATGCCTCCAAAGCACGCGTGGTGGCGCGATCATCCGCCAACAACTTTGGCCAGTGGTTCCGGGGCGTCGCCAAGCTGCAGCCCTCGCCGGACGGCCGACTGCGCATCTACCCCGGTGCCGAGTTCTCAGTGTCTCGCGAGCGGATCCTCTCGCGACCGCGTGGCTGGTATCAGAAGCTACGGGAGCAAGTGATGCTCCCAGCGCCTATGGAGGGGCACTACATAGAGCGATCGTGGTACTACATCTTCAACTGCGACGGGAACACCCGTAAATACGTCCGTGGGCACTGAGTGACACGACATCCGTGGTCCGATAACTCGACTTGAACTTCGCGGGACCTGTCCGCCGTTCGCCTCCGCGAGCGGAAGGCTCGATACAGCTGTATGCCCTGTTTTCAAAAGTGTCCCGGTAATCGCCAACGTAGCTCGCCGTGTTCGTAGATCGTAGTACCGACATACACCCTGGTACCGTCTCGTTACGACGTGTCGAGTGACCTGGGCGTGTTCAAGAGGCGTTTCGAGAGGCAGCGTGTGCACCTCTTCCAATCACGCCAATGCGATACTTTTGGCAAACCGCATGCACGTACAGGTACACGACAGCCATGAGTGACGCACAGCACGACCGGAAAAGCGGCCGTGAGCCCATCCACTACGCGCCCACACGCCGAGCCCGACCCCAACCCCCGCCCAGATGCTGCAAGGCCAGGTCACAAGGCCGCTTTCACGCGGCGATGCGCGTGCTCACTGTTGTCTCGTGATTCTGTCGGCGCTGCTCGCGGCGGCGCTCCCGCTCTTCAGCAGCTGAACGGCGTGCCTTGCGCTTGTCTTCCGATAAGGCCGAGTGCTTTTGTCGCTCCGAGCCGCCCTTCGGCACGCCATGCCCGCGCACGCTCGCCTCCACGTCAAACGCGGGCCCCACATCCAGCCACACACGCACGGCCCGTGCAACCGCGCAGATTCGCGCATCGAGAAAATCCACCTCTGGAGAGAGTCCACAGCACAAGTCATGCCACACGAAGTTGCAACACGGCAACTGCACGACCGTGATGGCCGGGGCGCGCCCCGACGCTTGCTGTGCCGCTGCGGCGGCGCGTGTGTACCGAATGCAGCCGAGGGCCGCATCAGGTGTCACATGGGCATGTGGCAACAGAACTACAAGGCGGCTGCGCGGTACGACAGGCACGACCACCTCATTGGGTCGGCACGACGCCCGGCACGACGCCACAGGCTGAGGCGTGGGCGAGGGGTCGGCCAGATCAGGCCAGGCCAGGCCAAGGTCACACGGTGGCTCTGGCAGGGTGAGTCGCACGCAGGCCTGCTCGACGGTACTGGCGATCAACGAGAGCCTCTCGATCTGTAAGAGGTCCGCTCGTAGCATCGCCCGGCGCGCCCTCGCACGTTCATGCTGCTCCTGAGCTTCTAGTCGAGGGTGGCGCAGCTCTTTTGGCAGCGTGCGGTAGTCCGGTGCGGACGCGTCGGGCTCGCATGCGGCGGACGCGTCGGGCTCGCATGCGGCGCACGCCGGCGATGGTGTGCCGGCTGTGGCTGTATTGTCGACGAGTCCGTGCAGGGCGGGATCTATGGAGACCACTGTCCACCTCGTGCGCATCGCGAGGAGTGCGGCCGTCCGCGGCGTGCGGCCGTCACCAATGACGATCGCCACCACGTCTGAGTCGGCGAGCAACGGCTGACCGTCGGCGAGTTGCTCAGTGACCGCCGCCAAGCAGGCCATCGACTCAGAGATTTCTTGCATATTCGGGAATAGGTTCATGCCGAGTAGCGTGCGCCCGCACTCCCACCGAAGGAACGTGTCTATCAGTCTCGGATTGATGCTCAAGAGGCCGCTCGCGTCCTTTGCTGCGAAAAACCGCGGGTCGCCGTGCTGCGGGATGGCGTCTTTGGGCGTGCGGCTCTTCTTTGGCGCTCGCTCCATGGGATGACGGTGTGCGAAAGAGCGCTCGCTCAGCTGTGGGAGTGCCGATATACAATGCTTCGTAATCCTCCGATGGCGGCGGTATCTGGTGTAGAGAATAGCAGCGGCTAATGTTGAGAGCACGACGACCACGGCCTTGTTCGCGCTCGTCGCCATCAGAACGCGGTTTGGGTGCCGTGCTCTCAACATGGCTGTGAAGGGACTTCAGCGCACGAAACTCCTTGTGAACGCGAACACCAAGTCCGCATGCATCACCTTTTCCTTTCCCGCTCGGCGATACGAGGCACGACACGTGGCAAATTAGATCAGCAATAATAAATGTCGACCCTGTATTCGCGACAGCAGACCCGCGCAAGCGAGGTCAAAGCTGTGACGGCTCAGCGCTACGATGTCATCTTCGCCTTGAAAAGAACTCCAGAGCCTCTCATCAATTACCTCGTGAGTCGTCTGGCAGCTCTGGAGCTCGACGTCGTGCGACTCAGCGGCGGCGAGGGCAAGAGCACAGACACGACCACGTTCTTGTGTGTCACGGTGACTGGCTCCGTGCTCGAGCCTCTTGCTGAGCAGTTCCAGCTCCAGAAGATGCTCAACTCCGCTGCGGAGGGCAAGTGGTCGGAGACTGACTACCGCGTGCGCACCTTCACACGCGCAGACCGCGCCTCCTTCATGAATGCTGGTGTCGTCGAATTCTCGCCGACGGAGCGTGCATTCCTGCTGCAGAGCTGCCTCGAGACACGACTCGTTGCCGAAGAGGCCTGGCCGGCGGCCCTCGCCGCCGCGGGCTGCTCCGGTGCGGCCGACCACCCGAAGGCTGCCTGGCTCCTCGGCCCGAACTCAAATTCCAATTGGGATGGCCAGCTACCGCTGATCGGTGCGCTGACCGAGCTCGGGTATCTCGAGGCCACGTGGCCTGCGCACACCACCGGCCGGTACGAGAGCCTCGGCGTGCCGATGGTCGCCCCCGGGAAGCGTGCCATCGCGTGGGGTGCGTACCTTACGGGTCTGGTCACCCGTAGCCATTCGCTGCTCGACGTGAACTCGATACGAGTCTACTGGGGCGATCAGGTTGCATACTACTTCGCGTGGCAGCTCTTCTACATCCGCATGCTGCTCCCCCTGGGTCTCCTCGGCCTCGTCATCCACCTACGCCGGCCGGCAGACGTCACCGTCGATGACGACCCTTTCTTGCCACTCTTCTCGCTGGTCGCTGTGATATGGGCGATTTCGTTCGTCCAGGGCTGGCGCGGCAAGCAAGCCGAGCTAGCGTTCGCGTGGGGCAGCGCTGAGATGGGCGCCACCACCGAGCGCCTCCGGCCGAGCTTCCGAGGCAGAGAGGTCCTCGATCCGATCAGCGGACGGCTCATCCTAAAGGAGGCACGTTGGCGGCGCGCGCTGCGCTACACGATCTCGGGTACAATCTCGGTGCTTTGCCTCCTCGTGCCCGTGGTGGTCATGTTCGCCTCGCTCAACCTGCAGGGCTACATCACCGTCAACGACCGCGACTGGTTCGGCGTCCCTGTTTACATACCGCTCATCGCCAAGTTTGCCGCTCCAGGTGCCCTATTCGAACCGTCGTGGTTCCACTCCCTCCTAAGTGCCTCCTAATTGCCTCCTAATTGCCTCCTAATCGCCTCCTAATTGCCTCCAGGTGCCCTATTCGACCCGAATGGCACGTTAGGTCGTGCGCCGGTGCTGCTGCACGCGGTGACGATCAGTCTGCTCAACAAGGCCTACCGCTCGGTGGCACGTGCGCTGACGCGCCTCGAGAACCACCGCACGGAGCGCCCGTTTGAAGCGTCACTCCTGCTCAAGCGATTCGCCTTCGAGTCACTCGACTGCTACCTCGCGCTATTCTACATCGCCTTCGAGCTCCAAGACGTGCCTCGGCTGCGCCTCGAGCTGATCGCGCTCTACACGACAGACACGGCGCGTCGCGTGCTGTGCGAGACTCTATTGCCGTTACTGCTGCACTGGCGCGCTGCTCGTGCCTCGCATGCCTTCGCCGCCGACGAGGCCGCGGCTGCCGATGGTGCCCACCACAGCGCCGCGGCCGCTTCGTCCTCAGCGGGCGGCAGCGTGAAGGGCCCGACGTCGGGTGCCAGCGGCGTCGCTCACAGCGGCGTCGCTCACAACGGCTTGGCGACGGATCACCCCGTGCTCACGCGTCGGGCGTCGACGCAGAATGACGAGAGCCTGTCGCCGACGGCCACCCGGCACGCTCGCCTGCTCGAGCCGCACGGCGAGGGGGCTGCCAAATCGAGCAGCTTGATCGTGACGACGAAACTGGCGGCGCGCCAGCTCGCGATCTCCGCCGAGCTCGAGCTCGAGGTGTATCAGGACTTTGATGACTACCTTGAGATGGTCATCCAATTCGGCTACGTCACCCTCTTCGCTTCAGCCTTCCCGCTCGCTGCGATCGTCTCCTTTGCATGCAATGTCCTCGAGCTGCTCTCAGATGCGTTCAAGCTCGTCTCCCTGCACCGGCGGCCGCGCCCGCACCGCACTGCCTCCATTGGCGGCTGGGGCGTCTGCCTCTTCGTCCTGTGCGTCGCGTCCATCTACACCAACCTCTTCATCTGCGCCATCTCGAGCGATCAATTGGCGGCGGTGCTGCCCTCGCTCTTCACCGTGCCGTCGAGCAAGAAGGTCCCTCACAGAGGCTGGCTTGGTGGCGGCCAACCGAACCGACCGACTTCCGGTGAGCATGAGATGAAGGCGGGAAAGGGTCGGTATGTCGTGCTCCTGTGCGTAGCGGTCGAGCACGCCATGTTCCTATTGCTCCTGGCGGGCGAGTGGATGCTCGCTCGCCCGCCCGCATGGGTACAGCTCGTTCTCAAGCGGCGCGAGTACGAGCAACGAGAGGCACGCCATAAGGACAGCATCAACGTCGCCGAAGGTACCAAGAAGCTCAAGGACGCGGCCTTCGTCAAGGAGCGAGACGCCATCGAGCAGGAGCGGAAGGAGACGGAGGCACGTGCGCGGGACAAGGCGGCCAAGGAGCGTGAGTCGAAGGAGCGCTCGAGACAGCGCGAGGCCGAGGCCGAGGCGCGAGCCCGATTGCTTCGCCAATCTATCCTATCTGGAGAGTGACGAGTCTGATTGCTTCGCCAATCTATCCTATCTGGAGAGTGACGATGAGTTGATGTGGAATGGAGGCCTGACGCGGATGGCGGAAGACGCAAAGTGGAGTCGTCAGTCGAGCGCGACACGCTTACGACTTCGTGAAGAGCTGGGCTATTCGGTCTTCTCTGCATGAACGCATGTCCGTGACTGCGTCCGACACATAGCGTCAGCGTGGATGCGCGATGCGTGTCAACAGGCTGGGGTTGAGAGTGTCGCAGTCCATGACGCGCGAATGGCCTCAGGCATTGCGATGTAAGGTCCCCGCCCCATGAGGACAGCGCGCGACAGGCATGGCGTGGTGCTGTGCCTGTGGCGCGTGGGGCCCGTCTCCCGCCCTCCCCCGACAGGCGGCACGTACCGTACAGTAGGTAGCACAACGCTCACGCCACGCGCGGGGCACCGACCAAGCCAAAGCGCGCGCGCTCCCAACAGTCTGCAACTCCCGTGTCCCAAACCCGGAACCGGCCCACGGATCCGATCCCGCGCCGCCGCCGGCGAGGCCTCCGCGCCGGGACCGGAATCCCGTCCCGGGATCGGATTAGATCGCGTCGGAACTCGGATCGGATCGTCTTTGCCCACGGGGACTAGCACTACGCGTGAGCGGTCGTGCACACTTTAATGGGAGTCTTTCGGTATCACACCTTACTCAAGAGCCGAGCGTGAGGGGACCAACTTCCTCGCACAACCAACCACCACCCCGGGCCACCCCTGGCCTCGCCTTCGGCGTACGGCGATCGTCCGACTCGCCCAGAAATAATCATCGTGTTTCGTCTCTACCGTCTGTCCTCCCTCTGCCGTGTGGCAGTCGAGCTCCTCACACGGCTGCGTCACGGCTCGCTGCGCATGGCTGCGTCGTCCGCAGCTAGAGGCTCGGTGGCGGGCTCGGTGGCGGGCTCGGTGGCCATCATATCAGCTATCTCCTCCTTGAGCTTCTCCTTGGGGCCAAACACAGCCGCCGCCGCATCCTCGATGCTGCCATTCGGCGCGGACACCTTCGAGAGCAACGATACATCCTTCCTCGCCATGAGACGCAGTGCTTTCCACTGGAACGCCTTGTCGTTCTTCAGCTTATACTCCTCCTCAATGCCTGCTTCGGGGTCCATTTGCTCGTGAACGGGCTTGAGATACGTCTCGAGTGAGGGCATGTAGTCCTTCTGGCCGATCGCCTCGAGCGAGTTCCCGCCCATATTCCACAGCCGCGTGAGCGACGCATTCCCAAGTTGCATGCGCTTGCCAGCACCCACGCCGCCCGTCGAGCGCCGTTTGCGCGAGCCCTCGACTTCAGAACGCGACAAGGAGGCCGCCTCCTTGTCGAAAGCCGCACACCCTGCCGCTTTCCACTTGGTCCAGTGCTCCTCTCGCTCCAGCATCGTGAGCACAGCCGCGGCAAACTTGGCGCCCCCGGGCGGGATCGCCTTGAGCAATGCCACGCACTGGCTATGCAGCGCCTCGACGGTTTGTCTCTGGGCGGCGTTGAGGCTCTTGGCAGCGCCTGACGAATTCTTGCGCTCCGTCGAGACGGCCTGCAAGAAGATGAGCAGCTGCACCAGAACGTGCCGCCGAAAGTAGCCGTCGCGCAGCTGCAGGGTCATGAGCTTCGACGACGTGAGGAATTTGGCAAAGTAGACCTCGGCTGTGTCGCCCGCATGCGCCTCATTCACAACGGCCAAGGTTTCGTTAATGACCGCCTCGCCGTTGGGCTGCGGAGCGTCTGCACCAGCCGGCAGCGCGCTCGACACCTCGCCGGCGCCCGAGAAGGAGCCGAACACCTGGAGCACCGTATTCAGCTGCACGACCAGGGGCTCCCACGCCTCCGGCTGCACGTGCGCCATCGGGTTCGTGAACGCCTGCTGCAGACCCCAAAACGTCGAATAGAAGCCGTAGTCAATGGCCTCGCCCCTCTCGGGATGGGAGCCGGCGGTGCCGTCGAGGACAGCCGCATCCTCCGCGGGCGGGACGGGTTCGAGCGACACGGACGAGGTGGCGACCGTGCCCTTGAGGTTCACGCCCGAGCGTTCGGCAAGGGGAAACGTGTACGCCATGAACATGAGGACACGCCCGCGAAAGTTGGTGTTCTTCGACTTGGAGAGGCGGCGGAGCAGCTCGTTGCACGTGCGCAAGATGGTGAGCTTGCCCTTGGCATGCTTCTGGTCGGCGGAGAGAAGCTGCGCGAGCGCCGCCGCCCGAGCTTCCACTAGAGCAAACGCAGCCTCAGCCGCGGAGACGACGTTGGCGTCGAACAGGTCTTCGAGCAAGGCGAACGGAGTGTTCGGGTCAGATACCTCCGCATGTGCGAGGGCAATGGCCACGTCGAGCAGGCGCGGCACGCCGACCGCTTCAATAGAATGGCCCCTCAACTTGGATCGCTTGAGGAGCGTGTCAAGCTGAGTCCGCAGCGCAAGTTCAAGCACAGTGCGATCGCGATCGCCGAGGGGGCGGGCTTCCCCTCCGCGCTCTGACTCGAGCGTGCGCTGGACAGCGCTTACGCTTTCGTCGATCTCTTCCGAGCTCTCTTCGGTGATGCGGCTGAGTAGAGCGACGAGAGCCATGCGTCTCGCGGCAAGCGGCGCGCGCGCGAGGAGGCACTGCGTAGTCACGTGAATTGTAAACGTCGGGACGCCGTTACGACCATCAAACGCTCTCGAAACGAGTCTCGCTGAGCTTTCAACAGGAAAATTGGACAGAGAACCGCGGCGCGAAAGGGAAGCCGTGGGTCACTTGACTTGACTTGAATAAAATCATATTTCTTCAGACCGGTACTTTTATTTCCCCGAGGAACTCTCTCCAGTTCTCTCTCCACCACGTCCCGCTGCACCACGTGGACAGCTGCTGCTGCTCGCTGTGCCTTCGAGCCCTCCGCCGTGCCGCGCGCTGCCACGGACCGTGCTGACCACGCCGCGTCCGTCCCACCCGCAGCCCTCCGCACGCAATCGACCAGGCGAGCGGATGAGCCTCCTGGATGGTGACACGTACAAACGGCTCCACGTCGAGGTCCTCCCGCTGATCACGCCAGCAGTAGCCAGAGCGAGGGATGGGGTGCGCCGCATTTCGCGCGCGACACGCTCGGGACAGCGCCGCACGGGGCGAAGCGGTCGACGGGGCGGGGCAGGGGAAGGGCCGCAGGGGGAGGCGGCGGCGCGGCCGTTCGACTCCGCACATTCGCCATCGCTTGCGCGCGCCCCGCAAGCACCCTGTCCCTCACATCCGCCCCACCCACCTCATCGATCACCCTCCTCCTCTCATCGCTGCTGTGTACGCACAGTACGGGCACACGCCCCTTCACTTGGCCGCTCAATACAGCTCATCGGTGGAGGTGGTGCAGGCGCTCCTCGCGGCGTACCCGGAGGCCGCCTCGGCAAGGAACTATGTACGCCCCCCCCCTTGCCGCGTGGATAAGAGGCCCTTGGCGGTCATCATAGGTCATCATATGTAATCAAGGGCAATCGGGTGTCATCATTCGCAATCAGAGGGCACTCAGCGGCACTCAGAGGGCACTCAGCGGCACTCAGAGCCACTCGGTGGCCACTCAGTGGGCCCCTCAGAGGCCATCAGCGGGCCCCTCAGAGGCCATCAGAGGTACATCAGTGGCTCGTCAGAGGTGATCAGAGGTACTCAGAGGCACTCAGAGGTCATCAGAGACCACTCAGAGCCACTCAGAGCCACTCAGTGGCATTCAGAGGCACTCAGAGGCGCTCAGAGGGCCCTCGGCACGCGGTCTTCACCGCCCCTCGCCCTGCGTATAGCGCGTCTAAGCACCCTGTCCCTCACATCTGCTCCAGCCACGTTGTCGCTCACCCACCTCCTCTCATTGCTGCTGTGTAACACGCACAGAACGGGTGGACGCCCCTTCACTTGGCCGCTAGGTTCAGCTCATCGGTGGCGGTGGTGCAGGTGCTCCTCGCGGCGTACCCGGAGGCCGCCATGGCGACGGACAATGTACGCCGCCCAGCCCCCTTGCCGCGTGGATGAGAGGCCCTCAGCGGTCATCACAGGTCATCATATGTAATCAAGGGCAATCAGGGGGTCATCATTCGCAATCATATGGCAATCAGCGGCACTCAGAGGGCAATCAGCGGCACTCAGAGCCACTCAGAGGCCCTCAGCGGGCCCTCAGAGGCCTTCAGAGGTAATCGTGAGCAATCGGAGGTCATCAGAGACCAGTCAGAGGGCAGTCGGAGGTAATCAATAGCAATCAGTGGTCATCATCAGCAATCAGATGGCAATCAACCGCACTCAGAGCCACTCAGAGCCACTCAGAGGCCATCAGAGGTCATCAACGGCATTCAGAGGCACTCAAAGGCACTCAAAGGCACTCAGACGCCTTCAGACGCAATCACAGGCACTCAGACGCAATCAGAGGCAATCAGCGGCACTCAGCAGCACTCCGTGGGCTCTCAGCGGCCCCTCAGAGAGCACCAGGACCCGAGACGGCCACGATGACCCAGATTGCCAGCGCCATCATTGGTGGCGCGACGGCGGCGGCGCGCGCGCGCGCCGCCGTTTGCTTCGCCATCGTCGTGCGCACCTCCCCATCCCTTTCGCCGCTGACGACCCTCACTCCGGCCGCCGCCCTCGTTCTCCGCGTGCCCGCGCCGCAGAAAGGCGAGACGCCGGCCGACTGGGCCGCCAAGCGGCCAGACGCCGAGGTCAAGGCCTTCTTCGCGAGGGCGACGCCGCGGCGCGAGGCAGAGCGGCGTGAGGCGGAGCGGCGCGAGGCAGAGCAGCACGAGGCGGAACGGCGCGAGGCAGAGCGGCGCGAGGCTGAGCGGCGCAAGGCGGAGCGGCGCGAGGCGGAGCGGCGCGAGGCGGAGCGGCGCGAGGCGGAGCGGCGCGAGGCAGAGCCCCCCCCCGATCCCTGGCGCCAGGGATTCCACCCGGGCGTCGAATGCAACCGCTCGGGCATGCTCCCGATCGTGGGCATGCGCTTCCACCTGCTCGGACACAACTACGACCTGTGCCAGGCGGAGTATGACAAGCTGAGCGCCGCCGAGAAGGGACAGTACGAGGCGATTCCGCCCCCTGTAGGCGGGTTCATGGGCGTGGCGAACGGCGCGCCGTCCGAGGTGGCAGCTAGAGCGGCGGAAAAGGAAGCGCACCAGAAGGCAAAGGAGGAGAAGGCAAAGGAGGAGAAGGAGCAGAAGCAGTGCCTCGGTAAGCGCCTCTTCCCGCTCATCTCCCAGGTCCAGCCGGTTCGGGCACGCAAGATCACGGGCATGCTCCTCGAGATGGGCAACGGCGAGCTGCTCCACCTGCTCAAGTCACCCGAGGCGCTCAAGGCCAAGGTCATGGAGGCGGTCTCCGTGCTCGAGATGCACGCAAGCGGCTTTGCCGAAGCTGAAGCTTTCGATCAGCGGCGCGAGGCAGAGCGGCGTGAGGCAGAGCGGCGCGAGGCAGAAGTCGAGGCCGCCGTCGCCAGCCAAGATGTCGTCGCCCTCCGACAGCTCATGCATGCAAGTGCTCACCACGACGCCGATGGGTCTCAGCGGCGGGCGCCCACCGCGGCGCTCCCCGCCCATCTGCACCGGGCCGCGTACACGCTGCTGCTGCGTCATGCTCTCGACTCGCCGGATCCTCCTATGGACGCTGTGGATCGTGCAGATGCGGAAGGCAGCGCAGCAGCTCAGATCGAGTATGCGCTTCGCGGCTTCACTGGCGACAGTTACGACCTCATCACCCGCGGTGTGCTGCGGCTGCACGAGATCACGCACCTGCAGGCGCGTCGCCCCGCAAGAGGCGGCTGGCAAGCTGCATGGTCTGAGGCGCACACACTCCTCGGCCAGCTGTGCGACTCCGCCGGCACGTCCATGGGCGGCTCCGCCTCTTCCGCCGCTGCGCTCTCCGTGAGCCTCGCATCGGAGCATGGCTTGACTGAGCTCATCGCGCTTCTGCGCGCCGCTGAAGAGGATGGCGAGCTCACGACCAACGACGACCTCGCCGCCGCGACCGCCGCGGCCGAGCAGCAGTCACAGACGAGCCGCGCGCAGCTCCAACGCTGCCAGCAGGCGCTCGCTCAGTGTAGCGCCGCCGATGCCGATGCGATCGGCGCGAGGGATCGCGCGCGCGCGGCGCATGTGGCCAGCCTGCAAGCGGCCCGTACAGCGCTCATGCGGGCCAGCCGCTGCGCCACGGCCTCCGAACTCACCGCCGCGTGCCGTCGCGCCGAAGCTGCCGCAGAGACGGCCACCACGGCGGTGCCCACCACGGCGGTGCTAGGGCTCGCTGGCCAAGACCTCGCGCCCAGCGCCCTCAAGGAACTGCTCACGCCGTCGGTGCTACGCGACGCCCTCGCCTCGTTTGACGCTTTCGTCGCGGACGCTCGGGCCGCGCGCCTGATCGCTTCGGCTGGCACGGCCGCCGCCATCGTGGCCGATCCCACCAACGGCCTTCGCAACTTTGACGAGCACGCGGCGTGCCCGCGCGCCCAGCTCGTGCATGTGGGCTTCCTCGTGGCGGCCAAGCTGCGCACGCGCGTCGCTGCGCTGCGCGGCGCGAGTGTCTCGTGTGGCCAGATGGCGGCGGAGCAGAGCACGGAGGAAGACGTCGGCCGCCGAGCGTCCGTGATCGTGGACGAGCATCGCACCCGCCTCCAGCAGGCAAGGGAGGCAGCCGAGGAGGCCGCGGATGAGTACGCGGAAGCCAACTTGAAATACAAACGGGCGCAGCGGAAGCACTCGTCAACTGCCGACACGGGCGCTCTCAAGTCGGCAGAGGAGGACTTGGAGCGGGCGCGAGCCGCCTTGCACGTCGCCAAGGCGGCGCTTAAGACGAGCCGCCAGCAGCTGTACCTGGATCTACGCTCCTTCCCCGAGCTGGCCACCCTCGTGCCCGAAGGCTTGCCGGCCGAGCTGCTCAGCATCGAAGCACCCATCAACACGCTGCAGCAGTACCAGGGGCCCGATGGCACACGGCCGCTCGACCCACTCAACGACAAGATCTCGGCGGACGGCGCGCGCCACCCAGTGTACCGCGGCATGCTCAACGGCAGCGCGGTGGTCCTCAAGGAGTATCCAGTCACCCACGTCTCCATCCGCGTCTGCTACAAGGAGGTGGTCCTGATGCGCCGGCTGCACCATCCCGGCGTGCTCGAAGTGCAGCAGCTTTTCCAAGAGGGCGATAAGCTCTACCTGCAGATGCCGTACATGGAGGGTGGCACGCTGCGCTCGTGGTGCGGCGCGGCCGAGCGGCGACCGACGGCGCGCGCGCTCTGCGCGGTCTTGTACCAGCTGACCTCCGTGGTGGCGCATGTGCATCAGCAGCGGTGCGTCCATCGCGACATCAAGCCCGAGAACGTGCTCATGGATGCCTCGGGGCGGCCGCGGCTGGCCGACTTTGAGATCAGCCTCGACCAGACGTCGGCCATCACCGAGACGCTCACCACGCGAGGCACACCCGGCACGCGCCTCTATATGGCGCCTGAGCTCCTGCGCGTACCCGGGGCGGTGGCGACGGCCGCGTCTGACATGTACGCGCTCGGTGTGTCATTCGAGCAGGTGGCGCCCGACGAGCTGAATGCGACCCATCTGGCGCAGCTCATCGGCTCGATGAAGGCAGAGGCACCGGCAGCAAGGCCGACAGCGGTGCAGGCGCTGCAGCATCCCTACTTCGCCGCGCTCTTCGCGACTGAGCGCGGCGTCTCGTGTGCCATCTGCCTCGATCCTTTTACCGTCGACACCGGCGCGGAGTGCGATGGAGGCGCGCACTATGTGTGCCACGGCTGCCTCGCCACCTATGTGCGCACTGAGCTCGACAGCGTGCAGGAGAATGACGCGCGGCTCGAGGAGCACCGCGCGCGCGGTGGGCGCATCCGGTGCCCGCTGCACGGCCACGGGGCATGCACCCACTCCTACGCCGACCAGGCCCTCGCCCGCGAGCTTGCACCGGAGCTCTTTGCCGAGTATCGCGCGGCGCAGGACGCAGGCGTCGAGCAGCGCCTCTGGGAAGACGCGCAGCTTGAGATTCAGCGGCGAGTGCTCGAACATCAGGAGCGGCAGGCGCGAGAGCACCAGGCCATGCACGATCGGAGTGTGCTTGCCGAGGGCCTGCGCCGGCTCATGCCGAATGCGCGCCAGTGCGGTGGATGCGGCCGAGGGCCGGTGGACCACTACGCATGCACCGATTTGCAGGCCCACCATGGGCAGCCGATGGGCCGCGGGCGGATCAGCAATGCGTGCCAACAGTGCGGCTGGTTCCGCGCGCGCATTGCAGAGTGGCCGCCGTGGGACGGGAGGATCTGAGATTGAGTCTCGATCTCGATCTCGATCTCGATCTCAATCTCGATCTCGATCTCGATCTGGGCCCTTGCGGAGTGACGCAACGTGACGGTGGCTGCGCCGGTAATGGCGACGGCGGGCCTGGCCTTGTTGACGGAGCTGATGGACTCTGATCGCCGCGTCTGATTGCGACCATGTGTATGTATGTGTTGCTCTGCCGATGCCGCGAGGTTGAGTCGCCATGGGCCACAGGGGAGGGCGCCGTGGTGAGCACTTGCATGCGCGCGGAGGAGGGTGAGTCAGCATGGGCCACAGGGCCACAGGAGTCGACCTGGATGCGTCGTGAACGTGCGCGCCTCCGTTGTGTGTGTGCGCGACTGCATGTGTCGGCCAGGCCATGCGCAAGGGGTAAACGCGTGCTGCTGCGCGAGCTGGGGTCAGGCGGGAGCGTGAGCGTGTGCGTGAGGGTACTTTGGTCCTGCGCGATGACGAACCCTGCATGGCTTTGGGGTCGGGACTGCGTGTGGACGGCTCCCTACATTGAGAGCGCAGGCGGGGTGAGCAGATCCACTGAAGCAGCAAGGTGTGAGCTGGGCAGCGTGTGTGCAGGAACGGGGGGCGAATAGTTCGGCGCGCTGTGTGGCGTGCGGGGCGCGGCTACATGCGAAGCTGCGTGTGATGACGGGTATGCGTACGTGGGGGCTAAGGCGTTTCCCACGGGCGGGACCCGTGAGTGGTCCCGTGAGTAAGATGGTGAGCTTGCCCTTGGCATGCTTCTGGTCGGCGGAGAGAAGCTGCGCGAGCGCCGCCGCCCGAGCTTCCACAAGAGCAAACGCAGCCTCAGCCGCGGAGACGACGTTGGCGTCGAACAGGTCTTCGAGCAAGGCGAACGGAGTGTTCGGGTCAGATACCT
>JWZX01001356.1:0-23560 GCA_001275005.1 Chrysochromulina tobinii
GCCTCGCCATCGAGCTCGCGCATGGAGTGGGGGTCTCGTGGGACGGCCGTGTCCATCGCCATTGCACGGCGGTCCCGCGGCACGTGGCGCCGAGGGATCACCTGTACGCCCTATTCCTGGGCCAGTACACGCGTGTGATGAATGCGTCAGAGCGGGTGGCGGAGCTGCGGATGGCGCTGCGCGCCCAGGTCGAGGCGCGCCGCCGGCAGCGTGGGCCTGAGCTGGGCGTTGGCAGCGTGGTGTGGGCCAAGCTGTATGCCCGTGGCAGCGGGTACCTGAGGGCTCAGGGCGTGGTGGCCAAGATTGACGCTGAGGGGGTCGTGTGGGTGATGTGGACTGGGGAGCGAGGGCCGGCGCGCGGGTGGTGGTAGCCGTTATGTAAGCGACCCGCATGTTCCGCCCTTTCCATGACTTGTGAAGTGGGAACGGGAGCCCTTGGCTCCAGGGACCCTTGCATGCCGCTCAGGAGGTCCGGCGAGTAGACCTGACCTCTCGAGAGCGGGTTGAAGTCTGTCAGAGGTTCTTAGATGTCACACCGGACAAACACTCTTCGACTCGCGCGCGGAGAACCCGCGCGCCCTTTCACCGGGACGGCGCTTGACGTAACTCTACGTGCATGCGACCGGAACGTCCCGGACCCGGTTTACCGACTCGCATGAAGAGTCACTGTGAGCGAGTGCTAGGAGGTTTTTTCACACGAGAACACAAGCGCCACTGATCGTCATCGTCCGTAGATCGTCATAGCACGTCTAACAGAACAAGGTTCATGTGTCTGCTGGCGATTGCGCTTTCTGCAACCGAAGCCGCGAACCCTTGGCGCGATTCGAGAGCTGATACACGCCCGACACGCTTGGCGAGGGCGTGCCTGCGGCCGCGCCTGCAGCCTCTCCGATGGCGCGCGATGACGAGCTCGGCGCCTCGTCAGCCTCTCGATGGACGATGCTGCGGTAGCCAACGCCAGACTCGATGGCCGCCTTGGCGACGGCGCGCGGCTCGCGCCGCTCCCTGGCCGCCGCCGCCGACACAGCTGCGCGCACCTTCCGCTCGGGAGGTGGCGCGAGATGAGGGCACCGCTCGTAAATGGACAGCGGCTCGGCGGCGGTGGCGGCGGCTGTAGCGAGCAACTTGACGAACTGAGGCGCGACTTGCTCTTCGTAGTCGCCATCGTTGTTGTGCAGATCGCACGTGCCGTCCTCGTGCACCGCTCTCACCACGCCGTCGAACCAGTTCAGTCCCGACGCTGCCGACACCATCGCCGCCACGGGCGACGCCAACATCACCGCCGCCACGGGTGACGCCAACATCGCCGCGGGCGACGCCCGTGAGGTTGCCGCTGGTGCTGGCGCTGTCCCTGGAGCTGTCCTCTCCGCGGCTGGCGGTGCCGCTGGGGCTGGCGGTGCCGGCTGCGAGGCCGTCTCTGAGGGCATCGTGAGGTTGAGTCCTACAGCCTCATCCGCGTCCGCCGCGCCGATGGCGGTCTCCGCAACGACCGCACCGGCGGCTGGCGACGCCGCCTCCGTGCGAGCACGCTTCCTCGGGGGCGATACCTCTGCGGCCTTCGCCGCCTCGGCTGCCTCCACCTTCGCCGCCTCGGCTGCCTCCGCCTTCGTCGCCTCGGCTGCCTCCGCCTTCGTCGCCTCGGCTTGATCGCGTGCTCGCGCCTCGGCCTGCACGATCGCAAAAAGCAGGTCGACCTGCTGCCAGACCGAACGCTCATCAACGCTCTCCCGCTCACTGCGCTTGCGCGCGCGCGCCTCCTTGCGGACAGCCTTGTCGGCAGCGCGCTCCTCATCGTTGCGGCGCTCTCGTGCCTCTTCGGGGTCGGCTTGAGCCGCCGCCTCGTGCTTCTCCCGCTGCTTGCGCTCAAAGATAGCCGCGTCGTTGCTGATGAGCGGGCCTCCGGGCACGTCATCAGGGTGCCCGAGCATCAGCAGGGGCCACGTGCTCCGGCCATGGAGAGGCGCAAATTCGTGGCAGAAGGGCTTGCACAGGCCCTTGGGGTCCTGCACGACCAGGAGCGGGTGCTTGGATCGCTCCAAGAAGCGGCGCGCTAGCCGACCGGCCTCACCATGTGCAAAGGTGAAGTCGGGCAGGTGCGCGGACGAGGTGGCCGCAGAGCTGGAAGGCACGGCCGACGGCCGATGGATGGCAGGTGGCGCCTTGCCGGCCGCTTTCGCCTGCAGCGCCAGCTTGTGACCGCGAGAGGCCATACTTGTTTCTGTTCACTATGAATACAGAATGACGCCACGTTGAGCGAGGCGTGGTCCAAGATCGGGCTCCGTCTGGGCCGCCGTGGAATGAAGACCACCCAATCACACTCCCTTAGTGGAGACGCACGCCGCCCATGGCCGAATACGACGATCGCCTGCAGCGTCGGGCGGCCGGCGGTGAAATCTTGGTCGCTCGGCTGCTGCCAAAGCCAGGCCCCAAGCTATACACTGGCATGCTTTGGTGGGTCTTTGGGCTTTATGTCCTGTTTTATGCCCGCGCGCCGTACATGCCGAGTGCAGCCGAGGAGCAGACTTACGGTGAGCTGATGCAGCAGGCCATCTTCTCCGAGGAAGCGAAGGAAGCCCAGAACGAATTGCTCGCGGCCGAGCGGCGCCTCGCGGAGGTGCACGTCTTCGGCTGGCGCTGGAGATCGCCGTACTCGCAGCAGGTACCACCACGCATGCGGAGCGTCGATGAGGCCCGTGGCCGACTCGAGTTTCATTTGCAACAGCGCAACGCGTTGATCAGCGAGGCCAAGGCGCAGGTGGGCATCTGGTCGGAGTATGGCGTCGAGGAGGTCCGCGACCGGTTCTGGAAGGCCTACCAGTCGGGCAAGGACTTTGCGAAGCGGATGACATGGTGGGACCTCATCCTCGGAGCGGGCGGTCGGCGCGATGAGGAGGCGTGGGTCACGATGTTCCGCTATCTCGCGCAGATCATGATGAACTTCACGATCGGCCTCATCTCAGCCCTCTTCTCCTTTTGCTTCTCGCTCGTGTCCATGCTGTGGGAGTACAAGACGAGCTACTTGTCCGGCCTGCTCTTTTTTCTCGTCGCCATGTCAGGCGCCTCCGCGATGGTCGCCACGTTCATAGGCGGCATGTACACTGTCGCCATCGGCGGCGTGTACGTCGTGCTGAAGTCGAATGCCAACAATCCGCGCCTCCAGGGACGTCGGCAGTACCAGCCGCAGAATCTGCGTGCGAGGTATGAGCACTACGACTGAACTCTGAAGGGACTTTTCGAGCGCCGCGCGGTCGGTCCGAGCGGAAGAGCCTGTGCGCTGCGAGGAGGGTGTCGCGGCGCATGTGTCCCACATATTCCTGTACGTGATTTGATCAATACCGCCAGGTCCAGAAACTCTGACGAAGCACAGCGAAGCAACTTGCAGAAGCAACTGACGAAGCCCGCGCACATTGATGCGGGGCTCGCTGCTTCGGTTGTCGGGATGGAGACAACACGCTCGTTTCCAGGCTCATCAGCCCTTGACCGAGCGGCGCACGCCTCGCCCGATGGCCGGACAGTGACGTTGGTCTTTGGCACGATCGATTTTTTGGAGTTGCTGCTCAACTGGAGCTGCCACGCTCTCGCACTTGGAGTACACTGGTTTGTGCTAGTCGCCATGGACGCGCAATGCCACCAGGCGCTCCTACAGAATCCGATGGCACGTGCTCACGCGTTACTGCTCCCGCAGTCACGCAACGTCTCCAAGATGACTGTCATTGGAGATCGCCAGCGTTTTGGACTGAGCGTCTTGGAACGCGGGTTTAACATTGTGCACTCTGATGCAGACGCCTAGTAGTAGGTGCTAAGTCATGGTCTGGATCAAAAAACCTACTACTTTGATCCAGGACTTACACGCCTACAAGATCCGTGGCCGGTGCTAAGTCATGGTGACGACATCGTAGCAGAACGTATCTGGGGTAAGCCACTCTCCGTCGTGCGCGCCTGGGGTGCGGCCATCTGCACCGGTTGGTACTTTGTGCGCTCGACGCCCGCAGCTATCGCGGTGGCTCGGGCGACTCGCGACGAGATCGCCAAGAAGCGTGCTCGGCAACCCAATTGGCAAGCGTCGGATCAATACTGCTTGAATGTGGCCCTCCACAAAAGGTTTGCATTGCGCTGGGACGGCAACCAGACCATGCCGCCGGCGTCCTCGATGGCGACCAAGTATGTCGATCAGCAACCAAGCCGCGGCACGGCGACCACTGAGAAGGGGACAGTCCGCGTGGCGATGCTCGCACATGCGATCATTCCACGTGCGTGCCCGGTGCTCTCCGCGACGGAGCTCACCAGCGTTGAGCGCGCAAGACCGGGCGAGCGCCTGCACGGCAAAGCTCACTGGTGGCGAGTGCTGCTACAGAACGCAGTGGTGCTCCACTGTTTCCCGCCGGGCGACACGCCGCAGCCCACGGAAAAGCGCTTCATCTTTATGGGGCACCCAAAGCACACGCAGGCCGAGGTGGCGTTTGCCAAACGGCAGAACTTGTGGAGGCTGCGTGAAAACTGGTTTCAGTTGATTACGAATAGGAGTAGAGACACGACACCTGGCATTTTGGGCTCGGGCTTCCTCGCCATGTGTAGGTCGTCGTGAAAATGACTTGGAGACGCGATGAGATTTTTCATCTCAGTTCCGCAAACTCCGCACCGGACAAAAATCAGGCGGCTGAAAATGAACTATTAGTCAAGTGCTCGCCTTTTGCCGACACCATGGCTTCCGCGTCACTGTGGGCTCAGCTTGAACAGGACGCGTTCGAAACTGGTTTCAGCAGCTTCATGAACGGTCTCCCTGACTTTGCAGGTAGCTTCACGGCCGAATCGTCCTTCTCACCGAGGGCCTCACCGCCACCCCCTTCGGTGCCAGAAACGGCACTCACATCCACGCGTGACACACCGCACGGGGCGGATCCAATACCGACCCTTGCTATGGCTTGGCCAATGGCCACTATTGCGGACGATATTCCATGGGCCTCCGTCGTCGTTGCGCCCGAGATCCTGCAGCACATGCTCCAGCCCAGACCCCCACTGCTCCAAGCTGCAGTGCAGACGGCCAACTCGGACGGTCAGACCCAGGGAGCAGAGGAACCGTGGCTGCGCTATCAGTGCCGCTATCCGGGCTGCAACCACCATTATGCCAGCACGGACGGCGTGCGCAAGCACTGTCGCAAGAAGGTGCGCATGCATTCTCGACCAACCGCCCCGCATGCATGACCGCCTTGCTGACACCCGGCCTCCGCGCGCGTGCGCAGCACTCGGAATGGTTGCGCGGCCTTGGGCCAGGCGTCGCGCTCTTCTCGCAGGTCGCGCTCCCATTCAACCACGCGCTCACGCCCGTTATGGAGAGGAAGGCTGAAGGAGAGCGCGGCGTTGACGAAACCGGCGAACCTGACGACGAGTCGGACGACACCCGACATGAAGTGCAACATGAGGGGCTGGGGCCGCCGGTACCGGACACGAGGCCGGACGCGAAGCGCAGCAGGGCTGTGATGACGGCGTCGCGCGTGCGGTCCGGCAGCAGCAGCAGCAGCAGCGCGTCGACGATGCAGAGGGACTCCTCCGCGGGAACTGGCAAGCGTAAGGGCAGCACGCGAGCTCACGGGACGGGGAGCTCACGGGAGGACAACTGAGGACAGCACGGCCACCCTCCTGTGCTACGTGGGAGGGGGCATCCGGAACGCTGACGTATATTCCGCGTGTCAGGCCGCAGGATCGTGTGGTGCAAGGCCCCCTCCCGCCCCCCTCATGGTCTGACTGCAGACTTCAATTTATGCTTGCCCAAGTCTGGTACACCTAAAGCTCAAGCAGAGATGATAGAGCATCTCTCAGATCGGCTGTTGCAGTACTTACGCATTTTTGCCGTGGAAAACTTTAGTCGAATTCCTTTACATGCGATAATTTGACCCAAATAACGGGGGAGCCGGGGGAGGTATTCTATTTTTCTTCCGATTGTCCGCGTCTCAGACAGACCACACTCGCCACCCGCAGGACGCTCCGCGTTCCCGCCGCCGACCCGCCCTGCTCGGCTCGGCCCTGATTTCCTGTTTCGGGAACTCAGTGATTAACAGAAACTCGTAAGATGCCACACTCATATTGTTGTATTCGGCTACGCAACGGTGCTTCACCCATCAGTCTCCCCGAACCGCACTATTTCGGGCCGGGCCCTGACTTGGGCAGACGCCGAGTTGGCGTGTCTGTGGACCTCTCTCTCTCTCTCTAGACTCTACTCGGAGGTTAGGCTAGCCCATGCTAATTCATGCGATCGCGGACATCGAGTTAGCTGGTGCGACTCGTCGCGCCAGTGATCCTTGTTGTATCGCCACCTTCCATCACGTCTTCTGGCTCTTCCTCAAATCCTTCTCCTGCTCCGAAGGGGCGCTCATCACGACCTGCGGCACAACCTCAATGATCTTGACGGTGACCTTCTGCATGTTCGGCCCATAGACAGTCTCCTCCTTTTCGGAGCGCGGCTCGAGATACGTGCACGGCGGGTAGACGCATTCGAACTCATCTGGGTATACTGAGAAGGGTTGCACGACGGCCCCCATGTGAGCAGCGGAGTCGACGCGCACCTTGAGCAGCAGTGGCATCAAGGGGGCCTCCGGATTGAGCTTCATCCGCGCCGCCACGTCAGCAAGTACGCCCTTCTCTGAGATGGCGCGGTTCATCGACATGGACATCGGGCTCAGCTCAGTGCCACCGCGCTGCTTGAACTCGGAGGCAACATCCAGGTTGCACATGCCACGCCAAAGTACCCTCTGGGGAGTGCTCTTAGCGCCGGCGGTCGTCTCATCGTCGGGTGCGCCAGCGACTGCCGCGGCCGCCGCGGCTGCGGCCGCCGCCGCCTCGGCTGGCCGCGCATTAGCCTTGGCCATCTCGGCCGCGCGGAGCTTTTTGATGGCCTCGGTGAGCAGTGCGACGAGGGCGGGGTACGGGTGCGGCCGCTCCGGCGAGCAGCCATCGTGCAGCGGCCGGTTGATCGACCGAAAGACGGAAGATGAGTACAAGCGAAGTGCGAGCACGTGCGCGCGCTTGAGCCCGGCCGAGGCCGCGGCAGGCAACGCCACGAAGTCGTCGAGGCTGAGGCCCCTGTTCCCCTGGTCGATGTGCGACGCGGGCTTGAGCTTCCCAGAGTCCTCAGGCAGCGATGGCAGGCGCGAGAAGTCACCGGAGCGGTGGGAGCGCACGTAGGTGAGCCAGTCCCTCTGCGTCCAGCCGTACTCGTCCGTATCGGGCTCCGCGGCGCTCGCACACGCCGTCTCGATCTCGTCGATGATGGCGCCTTCGCCGCCCAACATCTTGGCCCTGAGTTCGTCTTCCGTCTGCAGCCCGAGGAGCTTGTGCAGCGCGGACAAGCCCTCAATCGGGCGGCCAAAGCGAATCTTCTCAGCGAGGTACTTGTTTTCAACACTCGTATGGTCGTTGATGGACGAGGCGTCGAACATCAGCTCGTTGAGCGACTTAGGTGCCGCCGCCACGGTGGCCTCGCGGTCGACCTGCATGAGGACCATTTGCTCCTGGCAGAGCGGGCATACCATCGGACGCCCTTGCAGCTCTGTACACGCCCAGCGCGTCGGGAGCCCCTTGTGCTCCGTGTGCTTGGCGCAGCCGGGGCAGCCGAGCTCGGCCACAGCCGTAAGGCCGGGAAAGTCGTGGATAATGGCGTCCGCGATCGCCTTGATCTGCAGTAGGATGGCCCATAGCTCATGACGGTTGGACTTCTTCCCGCGCATCTCCATGCACAGCTCATACTCGCCTTTCTTGAGAGCCTTTTCGTGTGTCGAAGTCTTCTCGCCCGACACGGCGCCCGTGCGCAGCTCGAGGAGCAGCAGCGCGGAATCTTTGGTGCGCGTCTCGATGAGCGCGCCGCTCTTCCAGAATCGATGATACTTGCCGAAGCCGTAGCACGAGGCCGTGAGCCGCTCCGGAATCCCAGGGGGGGCGATGCTCCCGATGCGATAGGACATGGCGAGCGTCTCGCGCGCGTCGCCGTCGGCGTGGCCCATCGCCTCATTCCACTTCCACATAGCATCGGTCGGTTGGTTGGGCGGCAGGCGCATCGGCATCACCCAGCGGCGCCCCTGCTGCGTGTGCTCTGCAAGGAAGAGGACGCCACTCACGCTCATCATCAGCAACACCTCGGCGTAATCGTCGCGCTCCAGCCCGAGAGAATCCCACATGAGGGGGAGCAACTCCTCACGAAGCTCGCCGCTCTTGACCAGGCAATCTATGGCCGGCAGCAGCGTCGCCGCGCGCTGCTGGTCGTCGCCGATCAAGAGCGCGCCTGTGTGGCCCTTCGTGAAGAATTGGCGGTTGAGCCGGTGGTCGACGAGCGGCTTGAGCAACCGCACGACGTAATTGGGCTGCAGGTAGATGATGCCGCAGCTCGCGAAGATCTCGCCCTGGTTGACGAGCAGCTGCAGCGCGTCATCTAGCACTGCGGCGTCGCCGGCCAGCCCCATCTTGGCCGCCACCTCGTTGACCCACAACTGCTTCGCAGAGCGCACCGTCATGTACGCGCGGGATCCAATCTCGCGGTTCTCGGCGTCCCACTCGCCGCCGCCGCCGCCGCCGCCACCGCCGCCGCCGCCGACGCCGCCGCTGCCGCCGCCGACGCCGCCGTGGGCGCTCTCGCCCGCTGCCGGCGTCGCCTCCGTGCTGTCCTTTTTCGCTTGGCGCTGATCGATTCCAACGACCTTGGCCGCTTCGATGGGATCGCGCCCGTCGCGCAACGCGCGCAGGTACGTCATGGCGAGCACCCACGTGCGAGGGATAGTCTGGCCGACCGAGGGGAGCAATGGGGGCTTGGCGAGCAGGAGGGACTCGATTTGGAGGCGCAGAGAGCTCAGCGACTGGTCGCCACCCGCGATGGATGAGACGCACATGACCTTATCCTGCACACGCAGCGAGCGTTTCTTGACATCAAGGGCGCTCTGGTGGCGCTCGACTCCCTTTTTGATCCAGTCGATCTGCTTGAGCGCCGCGTGTGCAAAGGCCTCGTGCGAACGATCCTTGGCGTCGTCCGGCACGAGCTGGTCGCAGTGTGTGAGCACGAACTGCACGACCGCGTCGGGTGCGCCGGTCGTCAGGTAGTCCATCCAACGGCCGAGCACATTTGAGTACTCCGAATCGAGCCATTCCACGGGATTCGCGGGCACGGTCATCAAGTAGAGCGACCCCGGTACAATGTACGGCTGCAAGCCCGCCGCGTACTGCGGCTGCCCCGCGAGGTCCCACATCGAGACGAGCACATGCCCGTTCTCCTTGGTCGAGTCTCCCACGGCCATCGAATAAATGTCGAGCTGGATGGTTCGCTCGTCTTTCCCTGCCGGGCGGGGCGCACCCGCACGCAGCCCGCGCTGCAGCGACGTCTTGCCGCTCTCGCCGTGACCGAGCAGGACGAGGCGCGCCGTGTTGGCCGTGGTCTCGCCGCTCTTGACGAGCTCTTGGAAATAGCGCCGGATGGCGGCGATGCCCTGCTTTGCAAGCGAGAGCGGCGGCCGCTGTAGCGGATTGTCCCTCACATCGATGCGCTCGAGGTTCTTGAGGTTGCACACGGAGAGCACGAGGGCGCCTAGCCGGTTCTCGGCGACGTCGAGGTGCTTGAGCGAGTTGAGCTGCCCGATGGAGACGGGCAGGTAGGTGAGCAGATTGGAGCGCAGGTCGAGGGTCTCGAGGTTCACCAGCAGCCCGAGAGACGCGTGGAGCTCGTAGATGCGGTTGTTGTGCACCGAGAGCTTCTTGAGAAAGCGTAATTGGCACAGGTCTTCGGGAAGGGTGGCGAGCTTATTGCCCGAGATCGAGAGCGTCTTGAGTGAGAGCATCTTGCCGACCGAGTTGATCTCCTCGATCTGGTTCTTGTCCATCGAGAGCTTCTCGAGGCCGGCTAGCGCGCCCATGGACTCGCACAAGAGGTTGAGCTGCTCCTTTTGCTGCGCCAGGTACCGCTTGAGCGAGTCCATGCTCATCGTCTTGAGCTCCTTGTCGCCGAGGACGCGCACGTTGCTCGATATGTCCAGGGTCTTGATCGGCGTCGTCTTCAGCTGGTCGACGATCGCCGTCAGACCTTCCGGCCCCATGTCGTTCGTGTTCACGTTGAGATCGGAGAGGGATGTGTTGTTTGTGACGAGTGCACCGACGATGACGGAAGAGACAAAGGTGAGGCTCTGTTTCGAAAGGTCAATCGAGCGGCCGGTCTTCGCATTGAGCCCCTTGAGAAGGTGCACAGGCAGCAGCCCGCCCTCGAGCACGATCATCTGCAGCGATGGGTTCAAGCGCACCGCTTCCGCGAGCGCAAAGACGCCCTTGTAGTTCTGCTTGACGGAGAGATCCGCGTTCGGGTCGATGGTGCACAGGGGGTTGTTGGACAGGTCGACGGTCGTGATGGTAGTGTTTTTGAGGAAGGCGGTGGCCAGCGCAGTCGCGGCCAATGTCTCGAGGCCCGTGTTGGACAGATCGACGGCCGTGATCGAGTTGTTGAACTTGAGCACGCCGGCGAGCATGCGGTACGCTCCCGGCGCGAGCTGCTGACCGCGCAGCTTCAGCTCCGTCGCGTCCGATTCGATCTCGAAGGCGTAGCATTTGAGGGACGAGAGCTGGCATTGGCAGTCGTCGCTCAGCAGCAGACCACCCATCATCCACAACCCGTCGTCCTCGATCGGGTTGTCGCGCACGTCGAGCGCCGTGAGCGAGTGGTTGAGCTTGATGGCGCGTGCAATCACGTTGGCCGAGATGGCGTTGTTCGAGATGTCGAGCGACGTGATCGCACACTGCTCAGTGCGCAGCACCTCGACAAAGAGGATCCCGATCGCCGAGTCAGTCAACTTATTGGACGAGAGCTTCAGCTCCTTGAGGAACAGGCACATGCCCTGCTGCAGCGACTCGAAGAAACGAGTGCCGCCGCGGTCGCCCAGGCTAATCTTGGACAGGTTGAGCGTGCTGAGCGTCGACGCCTTCGCGCGCTGCAGCTGCTCGAGCACGCCCCCGCCCTCCGACGAGGATCCGGGGTTGAGCCGAAGCGACTTGACCGTCTGGTTGACGGCGAGCAGCGCGCCCACGACGGCGCATGCCCACCGGTGCAACGCTGCCGGCACTCGGTTGTCCTTCTTGTCGGTCTCCTCGACGGTGAACCCCACATCCCACAGGTCGATCTGCTCGACGCTCCGATTGCCGTTGAGCTCCTGAACGGGCAGGACGGCCAACGCGACCTCAGAGCCACGCCCTGGGTGCTCGAGGTGGAGCGACTGGAGCGTCGAGTTGGTTTGGAGCGCTTCGGCGAGCGCCTCCACGTGCTCGGCCACCACGGAGCGGAGCGTGAGCTTCGTGAGGGACGAGTTTGAGCGGAGAAGTCCGCAGAGCAGTACAAAGGAGCGGAGCGACCGGACGTGCTCGCGATCTCGCAAGTCGTACACGTGGCTGGTCATGCCCGGGTGAAGCTCATAGATGTCACAGTAGCCCACCTTGCCCTCCTTGTTCGCGAGGAGAGCGCGGCCGAGCTCCTCGCGCTCGGCCTCGCCGAGGTCGCCGCCGGGCGCCATGGTGATCTCGGTCAGGGTCTTGTTGGCCTTGAGCACGCCGGCGAGCATGACCGCGTCGCACGCCTGCGCGGACTTCCACGCGAGCGTGCTCGTCTTCTCATAGAGGGCAAAGATGTCGCACTGCAGGAAACAGAGCTGATTGCCGCTCTCGAGCAGCGCGCGCCCTATCATCTCCTTGGCTCGAGAGTCCAGATGAAACGTGCGCTCCATACGCGACATGGGCTCCGCCTCGACGATGCCAATCGATTCCAAGCGGAGCCCTTTGACGCGTAGGAGCTCGGAGAGCGCCGGCTCGCGCCCCGGATTGTTGTACGACACGTCGATGCGTCGCATCGCATCACACGTACGGAGCGCCTGGCAGATGATTCGAATCCCATCGGGGCCAAGCCCATTGTTGGATACATCCAGCGTCGTGAGCGTCTTGTTCATAGCCAGGCCGCGCCCGAGCGTGCGCAGCAAGTGCTTGAGCCCGCCGAGCACATTAGATCCCAAATCGAGCGAGGTGAGATTGGGTGCCGTCATCAGCATGCGCGCGATGCCCGCCGCGTCCGTCTCGCGCTTGCCCACGCCGTTGCCGGCCAGGTTGAGCGTGACGAGCTTCTCATTCTTCTCCATGATGAGCCAGAGCGCCTGCAGCCCCGTCTCTCTCAGCAGCGCATCTTGCTTCGAAAAGTCCCATGAGGGTCTCCGCTTGGCGAGCAGACTGCCCAGGAAGCCGCCGGCGATGCGGCACGTGTTGTTCATGAACGGGTTGTTCAGGAACTTGGCGGCGGTCGCGTCGGTCGCCCAGCCTTCCCAACCATCTTGGGCCTGAATCAGCAGGTGCTGCGCGAAAAGGCCCTCCTGGAAGGAGAGGTGCTTGAACTGGTACTGCGCGGCGGCCACCTCGGTCTGCACCTCGAGCGTCTTGGTGAGCGGCATCCCGTTGTCCTCCTTGTTCAGGTGGAGCCAGAGGGTGAGACCCTCTGGGTTGGGTAGGTCAAGCAGCAGCGCCTGCGCCACGTGTGCCGACGAGAACTCGCGCCGCCCATTGATCTGGTTCATCACGGCCACGTTGCGCAGCATTGAGAGGCCGAACGACTGAGCGCGCTCACCAAGGAGCATCTTGAGGTTCGCATTGACGAGCATCATCACGGTGTCGACGAGCTTCTTGGGCATGAGCAGCTCGATGCGGTTGAGCTCGGTGCGCTGCACCTCGGGCTTGACCGCCTCGCGCAGATAGTGCGAGCCATGCTTGAAGACCTCGTACACCTCATTGGCCGTCAGCTTGAAGACCTGCTTCTCCTTCGACTCGCCTTTCGCTACGCTATTGTTCTCCTCCTTTTTGACCTTCGCGTCCATCCCATCATTGAAGCGCAGCTCCTCAAACTTCGTCTGTGCCTTGCGCGACGGCTTCTTTTCGCGCTCCTTGACTGGAGCGCTCGTCTCAACACCAACCTTGGTGTCCTTCGCGTCCTTGCCCTTGGCGTCCCCAGTATCCTTTGCCGCCATCGCGGCGCCACGGTCAAGGTTGAAGAGGCGCATCCACTCGTGCACGAGGTGATCGGTCGAGGTGAGGTCTCCGGACACCTGGCTGCGCAGCAGCCGCTTTGAGATGGCACTCTCGATGCCGAGCTCGTAGAGCTCGATGCGGTTCGAGGGCAGCTTCGTCAGGTCCTCGCCGCCCGAGGTGAAGATGAGCACGAGCAGCGAGAGCAGCACGGGGATGCCGGTCGCGTCCACGAGGAAGACGAGCTTCTCCTCGAGCAGCTTATCGAGCTCAGCCTCGGGATAATGGCCGGCGAGCCGCTGCCGGAAGAAGTGGTAGTGGCCGTACGCCTCGTTCTTCGGATCGAGTGCGATCTTCATCACGTCCTCGTAGTGCAACTCGGCCTCGCCGTACATGAAGAAGTCGCGGAATGAGATTTTGAGCACCGCCACCGCGAGCCGAAAGTGCGTCGGGTCCAGATCCTCGAACTTGTTGCGCAGTTGCACCATCGTGATTTCGACGCACTCGCCCTCAACCTCTTCACCCTCTTTGTTCACGTAGAACTTCTTCTTCGCAGGCTTTGCGATAATGTTGCCGTCCGCGTCGAGCTTCGGAGGACCGCCGTCAAGCAGCCCGTGCTTGATGATCTCTGGCCATTTGGCGCTGTCGTTGTCGTCCACCGGTAGTGGGGCCGAGGTCTGCAAGAGCTGAACCAGCTGGATGATCTGCGTGCCCGTCTTGCACGGTATGCGCGCACGCACCACGTCTGTCACGCATGCCTCGACAAGCCCGCCGCCCTCCGAAACGCGTCCACCAAGAGGCTCGTCCATTGCCTTCTCGTGGCAACGCACCGGCTCCTTGAGCTCGCCAAATATGGTATCGTTCACGAGCGCACTCGCTTCTGCTGGGTCTCGCGCCACCTCCTTGAGCAGGAACTTGAGCACGAAGGCAAAGACGGGCAAGAACTCCTCAGCTAACATGTACAACTCGTCGGTCCGCGCGACGATGCGCTGCCAGCATGCGGCCGCTGAGATCCCCTGCTTCGCCTTCTGACCGCCGCCGCCGCCGCCGCCGCCGCCGCCGCCGCCGCCGCCGCCGCCGCCGCCGCCGCTTGCCTCGTCCGAGGTCTTGTCTTGAGCCTTCCAGTGCAGCAAACCGAGGGGACTCGCTTGCACATCCGCCGTGCCCAGCTTTCGGATCAGCCTGGCCAGGTTGAGCGCCACGCGGTGGCGCAGCTCCATGCCATCGGAGCCGCACATATCCTCCAGGATCTTCGCCTCGAGTTCACTGGCAGGCGCCGAGGCGGGCGAAATAGAGAGCACTCGGTCGACTCGATCGAGCAGCGAGATGCCGCAGCGCTGCGGTGTGTGGCTCTTCATCTGCCTGTCAAGCTTCTCGAGGTACTTGGACGTTGGCGTCTCCCCTGTGCCGAGCTCACGCAGCACCGTGCTGTGCGTCGATGGCGAGCGCAGCTGAGCAGCTGGGTCAAAGTAGGTCACAATGTCCTTGGGGCGTGCGCCCTCCAAAGTAGGGTCGGCCGCGGACGCGCCTTGGCTAGCCCCAGGCTCGGTTGGTGCGGACGCCGGCTTCGACTGCACCGCGCCTGCCTTACTGTCGAGTATCTCCTTGTCCCGGAGCTCCATCGTACCTTTTCGTTCCCTGGCGGGCTCCCTGGCGCCACTCTCGCCCTTGCGCGGCGAGCGCCGCGTTGCCTCGGCCGAAGCGGCGATCGCCGCGTCCTTGTTCTCGTCGGCATCCTCGCCAACAGAGTCGACCTTGTGCAGGCTGTCGACGCAGAGTAGGCCCTCGAGCTCCGTGCGAACAGACTCCTTGATCTTATTGTACGCTTCGTCGAGCCACTTGCGCACCTCCCCGAGCGAGAGCAGGTGGTCGAAGAACTCGGAGCCTTGCATCTGGATGTTGATCACGCGTCGCTGCTGCTCGTTAGTGAGCTCGTTCAGGTTCATGATGACGAAGCGCGACCGGTACAAGCTGAGTGTGACGCCCTCGGGACGGCTCGTTACCAACACGCGGTTGCCGCTCGGTACGAGCTCCGAGTGCACGAACTTTTCGACCTGGTCGCGCAAGCCGGCGGCCTCGTCGACGCCGTCGAGGAGCACCACGAGCGCGCGCATCTGGTACGCCTGCATGAGCATCGCGCACCATGACTCCATCTTCTTGCCGCTGTACACGGACTCGATGTACCGAGGCAGCAGTTGGAAATCCCCTTCCTTGTCGCGCTGGCCCTCGCGCACTAGGTACACGATGCGCTGCACGAAGACTACGACCGGTACGAGCCGGATGCCATCCTTGTGCCCAGTGCCACCGCCAGATCGAAGCCGGTCGGCGAGAGTGTACACCGCCTGCTTCGCCATCCACGTCTTGCCAGTGCCCGGCCCGGCGCGCACGAGCACCGGCTGCGCTGAATGCGAACCCATTGATCGGTTTGGCGAGGGGATGAGCAGCAGCGTCACCAAGTCGCGCACGTCGTTGACGCGCCAATTTTCGGGCACCGCGCCGGCCGCATTGTCCTGCACGTCGGTCGCGGTGGACACGTGCAGCGTCTGGTCCTTGATGCGCAACAGATTACCCGTGATCGCGTCCTCCACCATCGCCTCGCGCTCGACAATATCCTCAAGGTAGTTGAGGCGCGCCATCTCGAACGCAGACACGTCTTTGAAGCGCTGCACCGAGTGGTTGAACTCATTAAGGGCCGTCGTGATGAGCACCGCCTCTCCCGCTAGAGACGAGACCATCGAACGCACTGTGCCGTCCTCCATCAGCCGATTCTCGAGCACGTTGACTACTGTCCGGTTGGAGAGAGTACCCACTTTGTCCGTCGTCTGCGAGAAGCCCGAGCGCACTATGAGCGGCTTTTGTGAGCTCACCACGAGCTGCGTGTTCGCCGGCATGTTCACCGCGAGGTCACCACGAACCGCCGACGATGAGCCGTCGGAACTGGCTAGCTTGAAGTACTCCAAGACTTTCCCTGGATTGGCCTCGTCCGGCTTGCACACCGTCACCCAGCCCGTCGTCGTCGAGCCCTGCACCAGCAGCCGGTGGCGCGAACCCTCCTTGATGTCTGTGGGATTCTGCATCCCCTCAAACTCCTTTCCCTGGCCGAGGGCCCACTCCTTCACCTCAGCGTCGCAAGCGGCTCCCTCATGCTGATAGAGAAGCCGCGTGCCCGGCGGGTGTCGCGGGTTGGTCGTGCGCACGACCGTCTGTGGCGTCGGGTCGATGATCGACTCGGAATTGATCCCATCGACCTTGACGACGACAGAGTCGTCCCTCAGCACTCGCTGCACCGTCGCGCATCGACCTTCGGTGCCCGCCCGGCTTGCGCATCGACAACCGCGCGCCTTCCGCGCACCCGTACGCGAGCCAGGGGTTCACCTTGAGCAACGCCAGATGCAACTCGAGCGCGCCCGTTTGCGGATTCTCCACCCTCCAGTCGACGCGCAGCTCGAGCTCGCCGTCGCCCTGCAGCCCGTCGTGCTCGAGCCCGTGCTCAGCGCCCACCCGCCACTCATTGGCAAACTCGATCCGGTCGAGGAACTCGATGCCCTTCGAGGGTGCGATCTTCAGGCGGCCGATGACCGCAAGCGATTTGGTCGATCGCAGGTCGAACGCCTCGGCGTCGGGTAGCGTCGAGATGTCGCCCTGGTACAGCTCGTACCCCGAGCGGTAGCAGTTGAACATGAGGATCATCGCCGCAGGCTCTGTGACGCATTCGTGCCGGCTCGGCTGACCTTCGGGTCGACCAGCTGGTCGTTTCGTCTCGTCGCGTGCTAGCCTGTTGAGAGAGCCCTGCCCACCCGCCTGCGCACGCATCCGCTTCATGAGCTCCTCGGCCCTCTTCTTGTCCTCATCAGACTCTTCGGCTGCGCCGGCCGCCTCCTTCTTCTTCTCCTTCTCCGCCGCCGCCGCCGCCGCCTTCTCCGCATCCTCCCGCTGACGCTTCTCAAACTCGCGGCGCGCCTTGGCCTCAGCGGCCAGCTTGCGCTCCTTCTCCTCCTCGAGCTTGGCCGCGGCCGCCTTTTCGGCCGCCGCGCGCTGCTCGTACTCCTTCTTGGCCTTCATCTTGGCCTCCGCCTCCTTTCGCTCAAGCTCAATTCGCTTGACCTCGAGCTCCATCTTCGCCTTCTTCTGCGCCTCCTCTCGCGCCTTCTTCTCGTCGAGCTCCTTCTTCGCCTTCTCGTCGGCGAGCTTCCGAGCCTTCTCTTCAAAGGCGCGCTTCTGCTCCATCGCGCGCTCCATCGCCGCCTTCTCCTCCGCCTGCTGCTTGGCCAAGAGCGCCACTGGGTCCGAGACGCCAGTCCTACTCATCTCGGGCGAGGCGCCGCGGGCGGTCGCACCGCCGCGGGCGGTCGCACCGCCGCGGGCGGTCGCACCACGCGGGCTCAACGACATCGCCTGCATCGGCGAGGTGGCGCGCGCGGTCGAAGCGCGATGCGACGGCATCGGGAAACTCTTCGAACGATTCATCTCCGCTGGCGCCGACGCGCTCGACGGGATCTCTCGCTGTCGAAGGTTTTCGATCATGTCCTTGGTGAGGACGGTGACCCAGCCGACGGCAGGACCCTGCCAGTTTCCCTCGAGCGCATACGCCGCGCGCCACGACCCGTCGGCCGTTCGGCGCACCTCGAGTAGATGGATCGAAGCGCCAGGGGCTAACTCGCGAGCTCGAGCTGAGCTCAAGTCGAACTCTGTTCGTGCCTGCAGCGCCTTCTTCGCACTCACCTCCATCGTCGGTCGGCCCGTCGTTTTGAGGTTGATCGCGCCCGTCGCCGTGATCGACGTGATCCAGCCATACGGGGCCAGCTGATTGTCGAGGGCGACGCACACGCGGCGCGAACCGTCCGAGTTCTCGCGCTCCTCGACGACGGCACAAGTCGCGTTCGGCCCGAGCTCACCCGCCTTGTCGCTTGTGAGCTCGAAGGCTTTGCGCACGAGAGCAGGCTTCGTCGCGACGATCAGACCGAGGGGGCGCGAGGCGAGTATCAGGCGCGCGGCCGCCGGTGGCACGTCGTTGTAGTTCATGGTCGACGGCCCTCCGGTGGTCGACTGCGCCGAGGCCGACGCACCCGCACCGTTGCTGCTGCCGGCCCGACGCCCCACCAGAAGGGCCAGGTTCTCCGTGCCATCCTTGGTGACGGCTGTGACCCATGCCTTGATGGTGCTGGCGCCCTCAGGCGCGTACCCGATGCGCCAAGCGCCGTCGGCCGTCGCGCGCGCCTCGAAAGCATGGATGAACGCATTGACCGCCAGCTCGCCTGCCTTGCCAGACGTGAGATCGAAAGCGTCGCGCGCGGCCAGTGGCTTGGCGGCGATGACCTGGAGGACAGGGTGGCCGAGCTCATGAAGTTGCTTCTTGCCGTCCTTGGTCACGCCGGTGAGCCATCCGAGGATGATCGCGGAGCCTTCGGGCGTGACAGCCATTCGCACCGCGCCGTCAGCCGTCTGCCGCGACTCGATTGCGTGCACCGCCTTGCCGCTGGGCAGCTCGCCCGCCTTGGCTGAATTGAGATCAAAATCGACACGCAGCTGCAGCGGCTTCGAGCCGGACACCTCAAAGAGAGGGCTGATTGCACACTGAATAATCGGGTAAATCGGCCTGCTTTCTGGGACCGAGCTCAGCCGATCGTTGCTGGACTTCCCACCTTCGTCCTTTGGAGAAGGGCGTTTACTGGCCCTGCGCGAGCTCGATTTGGCTCTCGCTGAGTCGGAAGACTGGGTATCCGCAGCAGCCATCTTGGTCTTGCTGAGCTTTAAAGGTTTCATTTTTTCCAAAGCCGTCCACGCCTGAATCAAGTTTTTTCCAAACAAAGACGTCAGGTTCAGTTCGTTACACACAAGTGTATGTATGTGTGTGAATGTGAATGTGTGTCTGTGTGACTTCTAACACAAGTCAGGTACATGCCGGGCATGGTGCGCGCGATGCGGAGGGAATAACGTGCGGACCCAGGTACTGTGGTGTCGTGTCGTGAAATCTTGTGTACTTGAATATTTCGCAACGACGCCGCCCGGGGCGACTTACGGGGCGACCGCCGTATCGACACTGTGAAGGTCTGTCTTCTGTCGGTATCCATGAAAGGACCGAGGTAGGACCGATGCCAGAGGCCAGTAACCTATGAGGCTGACAGAGGTGAGAGACCGGAAAACCGGAATCGGGGGTCGTGGAGAATCTGGCCCGATGGCTTCACATGTCCGGGCGCGATTTGCTTATAATTTGTGGCATCCTAAATTGCGAATTGCATATAGTTTGAGATAGGGTCAGTTGAATCATAAAGCTTCGTACGATTCCGTAGCAATTTACCGGTAGGTTGCAACGGGCCGTAACTCCCCATGCTCATAGCTTGCGACCTGGTGCCTCTGCCGCTCTGCAAAAAGTGAGGCGGCTGCGCGGCCTAACTGTTCGCGTTGTCTGAACAACTACAAACGCAAGCCCGGGTACGCGATGGTCATGGTCTGCGTTAGATCCCAGCGCGGCTCTCACCTGCCACCTTCCTTTGGCATATCCGCGCTGACGCTCCTAATTGCGTTTTGTCCACTCATTTTCGCTGGTTTGTCGCCGTGTGCGCCGAGTGTCGAGTGCCGTGCGAACATCCTCGATTGGTCGGTGCGGCATGGGCCTGGCTTCATCTCGCGCAATCTCGGGTTGAAGCGGCTGACGGTCGAGCTCGACGCCATCCTGCCCTGCACCCAGCCTGCAAACGGAGATGCGGTCCCTGTTGTCCTTGTAGACGTGGGAGCTGGAATCCACGGGCTGCAACCGCAATTCATCAACTCTGCGAAAAGGCTGCACGAGGACGATAGCGATTCGTTGTGGCTCCTCGGAAGCTTTGGTAGCCGCGGGCATGTGCACGCCTTCGAGGCCAACGCGATTAAGGCGAATGAGCTCCGATTAGCAGCCGCGACGCGCAGCCGCACCGCGAACTTCACTGCGCATTATACGGTGCATACCGTCGGCGTGGGGAGAACTAACGGTCAGACCCATGTCAATGAGTGTGGCCCTTGGAATATATGGTCCATCGAGGCGAACCGAAGGAGTTCGGTACGTGGGTGCAAACAGGGCGCTGCCATCGCACTGACTACCATGGATGCGTTTCTTGCGTCGCTTCCCCTCCGCACGGTGCCTCTCTACATCAAGGTGGACGTCGAAGGAGGCGAGTGGGACGTGCTTGCGGGGATGCATTCCACTCTGCTGAGCAAGCGAGTCGCGCTTATGTCGTTTGAGTACGCCGTATTCTGGCACAAGTCGTTTCATTCCAATAGGGAATTGTCCGCCGCGCAGAGGCAGAATGCGAGCAACGTGAGCCTGTATCGCTTCCAGAAGACGTTGACTGGATATGGCTATGACACATACCTCATCAATGCCGGAGACGCCACGAGCGGTGTCGTGCTTGTGCCGGTGCACGGCGACTTCTGGCACAATGACCTTGAGATCTGCTTTAACCGTTCGCACTTCTACCAAAGAAGCCACTGCTGGAATGACGTGCTCGCTGTGCGGCAAGGCGACACGTGTGTGCGAGAGGCGCTGTTTGGCAACGCACTGCGCCGGACGCACGAGTCGCTAGGGAGGGAAGTGGACGCTATGCGTTTGGGTGGCGCGACTGGCCACTCAGTGGTAGCATGGATGCCGCCGTTCGCGGCACATTGCAACTGTTTGTGGGGACCCACAGAGCACACGTCCGTGTAGGTCGGTGAGGGAGGAAACACAAGCGCGATGACGCGCGATGGTGGCGTGTTTGTTAAGTGTTTGTTGGGGTGAACCGACCTAACTCGTTAACTCCTAAGTGAATGCGGCGATCAACACACGATCGGTCGGTGCCCGCGAGCGCGGACCGGACGTTACGAAAAACTTGGAGGCACGCGGGCGCTGGGGGGTGGGGGAGGCGGATCGACTCTGATCCGGCCTGATCCGCTACGGTTGGTATCGACAATTCGGCCGTCAATTCGACGTCGGGCAGTGAAAGGCTGAAAGCACTCGGCTGTAGAAGAATCCTGAGTCCCTGTTCGCACGGGTATAGGGTGGGTTATAGGGTGGGTGTCTGCAGGCACCGGGTGTCCGATAGGTGTCCGGAAAAACCTCAATCAAAACCACACACCGCCCGTCACTGCTGGGCACGTCAGTTCCCAATTACGGGCCATCTTTCAGGCGATCCGAGAAACGCCACGCCGCGGCGCGTTGGCCCTGCCAGTGCCAAATAAGGGACAGCGCCCATGAGCGATTCCCCGGAGATGGAGTCCCGTGCCGAGAAGATGACCAAAGAGCTGGATCCGCCGGGGGCGGGTTCTTTATGTTCCCCAGCATCCACAGCGGCCAGGCTCGCGCTCAAGATTTGGGTCCTTGACCAGCCGATCTTGGCATGCCTGCACATCTTTCTGCCGTTTGCAATCGTCTGCAAAACCACGATGCAAGAGGAGGATGCTAAGAGTGAGGCGATCACGTTCTTGACCTGCCTGCTGGCGGTCGTGCCGCTCGCAGAGCGCCTCGGGTACGCGACCGAGCAGGTGGGTGCTTACACGGGAGACGTTGCGTCGGGTCTGCTAAATGCCTCGTTTGGAAACGTGCCAGAGCTTGTCGTGACCATCATTGCGATCAAGCAGGGCCTGGAGCTTGTCGCCATCCAGATGCTCATCGGCGGCGTACTTTCATGTCTGCTGCTCGTGACCGGCCTCTCCGCTTCCATCGGCGGCCTCAAGCACAAGGTGCAGCACTACAACACCGCCAACTCATCCACGCTGATCAGCATGGTTCTGATCATCGCCACCTTCGCGGGCCTGATCACGATGGCGGAGAGGTACGGTGCGGGGTTCGACACGCCTCAGCAGCACGGGATGCCAGGCGCGCTCGCCGCATCGCGCGCGCTCGCAGTCGTGGGCATGATCGTCTACATCATGTACCTCGTGTATTCGCTGGGGACGCACAAGGAAATGTTTGACGAAAAGGACGGCGAGCACGATGGCGGCGATGAGGAGCCCGAGCTATCGGCGTTGGCGGCGATTTGCATGATGGGTGCGCTCGTCGCTCTCATCTCATACTTGTCTGACGGCCTTGTCGACGCAATTGACGGCGCGGCTGAGCACAGTGGCATCCCGTCGCTGATCCTATGCGCATTGATCATTCCGAACGTAAGTAACGCGCTCGAGCACGCCGTCTCCATCCAGATGGCGTGGAAGGGCCGGCTGGATGCGTCGATCGCGACCTCCGTTGGCTCTGCCGCGCAGCTCGCCATCTTCTTCATCCCGTTTGCCATCCTCGCCGACTGGGTCGCGGGCGGCTACATCGGCTTTGGCATGGAGCCAATCCTGGTCGGCGCGCTCGCGATCAGCGCCCTGTTCGCGGAGATCGTGCTCTCGTCGGGGCGCTGCACGTGGATGCACGGCGTGCTGCTCCTCACGACGTACGGCGCTATCATGGGCGCCTTCTGGCTTTCAGCGAGCATCGCGCCCAGACAGGTGTTCGACGGCGACGATGTCACAATCGTGCGTGCTGCATGGGTCAAGAGTGCGACTGTCACAACCCATAATGCTGGCGATGTCCCTAAGGCAACCCTCGCCCAGCAGCAGCCTTTTGCCCTGATACCAACGTAGCGATTCTTGAACTCAACGACTGATGCGAATGCCTGAAGTCACTCGGTCTCGCGCTCTCGCCTCTCGCCGTCTCGCGTTGTCTGCATACGGTCATTGTCCAACGCATAGTCCGATTAAGGCCGCTGTAACCGTACGTGATAACGTTCATCTAACGTTCATCTCTTTAACAACACAAGACTTTCATCATTAAACAACGTTAACGTCGTGGTACGTGGAACTCAAAGTGCCACCCTCGACCGTCCGCATCAGCCAGATCACATGTACACATCGCAGATCGCACCGCGAGGCCATACGGCGCCATGCGGCCATGGCATAACATAACGTTGTAGAGCGGCCCACGTGACGCGCCATACCAACGCGTGTAGGCCCATCGCATAGGCATAGACTTCCGCACACCGTCACCGACATCGTAGTGGATATTGGCTTAGCGTCCACATGCGCCTCGAACATGCGCCCCTCTCTAGGGCCCTCTCTCTCTCTCGTGTTTGCTATTGCTTTTTCGCTTGTCTTAGAGAGGAGACTCGACTATTGTCGTGCGCGCGTGCGCGTCCGCGCGGTGGCCCACTGGAGGGACGGGCGGACGGCCGATGAGCACGACGGTGCGTGTCGTGTGGTCCGGCGTCGGGTGTTGCCCAGCGGGGCGGGGCTACAACCCAGGGCTACAACCTACATCCCGTAGCGCGTTGCGCGTAAGCGGAAAGTGGTGCGCTTCTATTATTGTCTGAATGACTATACGACGCGGTCCGGGGCGGACACGCGGGACGCCAGGGCGTGGGTCGACCACAGGCCTACTGCCGGTCGCGCATGTCGGCCGCAATGGGTCGGCACCACTAGTCGCGGACCGACGGGGGGGCGCGTCCCCTCGTGGGGCAACTTTTACAACTTGATTACGAACTAGGCAGCAGCAAGGCAGTCAAATAATGCACATAATGCAAGGGTACCAATCGACAGATCTCGGCACGTAGGC
>JWZX01001357.1:0-11094 GCA_001275005.1 Chrysochromulina tobinii
CCAGCCCACCTCCATCGCCTCCACCGCCATCGCCACCACCGTCGCCACCTCCTCCATCTCCACCGCCATCGCCACCTCCACCCTCGCCGCCCCCACCCTCGCCGCCTCCGCCGTCACCTCCTCCGTCGCCACCTCCGCCGTCGCCGCCACCTCCTTCGCCTCCACCGTCGCCACCTCCGCCGTCACCACCTCCGCCTCTTCCTCCGCCCCCGTCACCACCTCCACCGTCGCCGCCACTGGCTGTGGAGATTGTCACCGAGCTTGCCCTCGACCCCACGACCACCGCGACTTTGAGTCTCAGCCAGCTTGTCTCAGGCGTGGGCGGTGTATCCAGCGGAACCCCGGGAGCAACAACGTCCGTGGGAGTCGTGCAGACCTCGTCGATCGCAATCGCCGGTGCACCGCCAACCTGCGCCCTCAGAGCGGCACTGATTGCTCAGTTGTGTGCGGGCAGAGCTACGTGCACTATTACCCTCGAGGGTCTGAATTGCGATGCGCCGCCCAGTGGGCGGCGCCGCTCGGAGCAGACTGCACCTGTGGAGCGCCGGATATTGAGCAGCGACGCAGACTTTGGAGTCCGCACCTCATTGGTTGCGTCCGACTCGTTGCAGGGCGTCGCGGTGAACACAAATGCGCTTGCTGAGGCCGCTGGACTTGCTCCAGGCTCTCCGAGCTCGACGGTAGCAGTTCAATCGACTGCGATTACGCTCACTGTGACGCTGCCGGGCAGCCTGTCAGCAGCCACGTCGCTCATGGACGGTGCCCTAGACGAGACGTCGCTCACCAACAACATTGCGGGCAATCTGGGCATTTCTCCGTCGGCGGTGGCGATCACACAGTTGCCAAGAGCCATAACGCCACCGCTCGCCCCCCCCCGCCGCCGCCAGCTCCTCCCCAGGCACCAACTCCGCAAAGGCCACCACCGATCTCGCCGGCACCGTTGCCGCCGTGCCCCCGAGTCCCCCCGAGTCCTCCACCGCCATCGCCCCCACTCCCACCAGCACCTCTTGGTGGCTGGTCACCACCACCACCTCGTCCGCCGCCTCCGCCATGCCGCCCGCCGCCACCAAGAAGGCCGCCTCCGTCACCCAAAGCCCCGCCGAGCCCCCCTCCTCCGAGAATCCCGCCGCCAGGGAAGCCGCCGTCCTCGCCATCACCGATGCCGCCGGTCCCACCATCAATGCCACCACGCATGTGCCACCCAGTGTATGGCAACGGCGACTGCTCTGAGTTCGACTTTTGCAGTAATCACGGCGTTTGCCACAAGGGCAAGTGTCTTTGCCGTGCGGGCTATGGTGGCCGCTCGTGCGAGCGACAAGCTGTTTGTCACTTTTGGGATGTCACCACCAGCCAATGGCGCCAGGAGGGCGTTCGAACGCTGGACTCACCAATCGAGGTGGGCACGTCGGGCGCCGTGCGTTGCGCTATCAGCCAGTTTCCAGTCGCAGCAACGGAGTACGCGGCGTTGTGGTCCTTGCCACCACCCGGGCCGACATCGCTGATCCAAAGCATCTTTTTGGCCTCGGGCGACGTAGACGACTTTGACTTTCCACGGCGCGCCGGCATCCGCGCGGCTATTGCAAATGCAGCTGGATCAGGCATTACCTTGAATGACGTGGCCCTAAACGTGCAGCCGGCCTCAGTGAGAGTGACTGTTCTGATCACCGTCCCGGTTGTCAGCGCCAACACCATCACCCGGACGCTCGCACTGGGGATTTTTTCGAGCCCGTTTGCGCTCCAGGAAGCTCTCAGCGCCGCTGGCGTGACTGGAATGACTGTCACGTCGATAGAGACTGCCCCACAGGTGGGGGTACCCGAACAAAACCTCAGTGTCGAGGAGAGCATCCAGCTCGCCCAAGAATTGGCCGATAACCCGGTCGCAATCACGGTCCTCATCTTGCTCATCCTTGACTTGGCTCACCTTCGCCTCGCGTGGTACCTTGGCAAGCGCGGTCTGTCGCGGGTCGGGCTGATCGGGCTGCTCAAGGAGGACCGGACCAGGTGGAAGGAGGAGCGGATCAAGAGAAAAGCTGAGCTCGAGAGGAAGAAAGCTGAGCTCGTCATCCACCCGACTGCTGCCAGCAAGAAGGGCAAGAAGGCACAGCTGGCCCTCAAGGGCCCTGAGGAAGTGAAACATAAGAACCCAACGCTTTCGGCGCACTTTGAAATTATGGGGGACGTCGCCACCTTCGATGATGGAGCCCTGCTCCGGCGTCTTGCCACACTCCTCGGCGTCGAAGACTCGGCCATCGGAGCAACCCTCACTTCTGGCGCTGATGCGACCACGGTGGTCATCGATGCAGAGATCGAGTGCCCCGACGCAACCACGCTTGTCATGGCAGCTAAGACCCTCAAAAAGAGTGTTCAGCCTCTCGGCGTGGCACTGGGAGTCAAGTTTGTCGCCAAGCCGCAGGTTGATGTCGCTGCAGTCGACGAGGCAGACTTGGCAGCGGCGAGCCTAGGCCCGAAGCAGGCTGCTGATCCCGAGAAGAGGTATGAGAAGATGGCCGAAAAGATGGTGCCGACGATCCAGGAGCGTATTCCTTCCATGGTTGGTCGTGGTATCGGCGCAGGCCTCGGAGGCCTCGGCGCAGGCATCGGGGGGCTCGGCGCAAGTATCGGCGCAGGCATGACCCAGCTTCCTGCAGGGATGGCCAGCGCACGAATGCTTCCGCCTTCCACGTCCCTCTGCGGTGGGCGCATGCCCCTCCCGTCATCCGCGTCGAACATGCTTGGCGGTCCTGCCCGATTACCCGTTCCAGGAACACAGCTGCCGGGTGGGATTCAGGAGCGCATTCCATTTTCGGGCATCGCCGGTGCGGCAACCAGGAGTAAGACAAATCTTCGCCAGCGCAGTGCGCAGGCAATGGCGTCCTCCGGCCAGCGTCCACCCAGTGCGGGCGCGCCCAGTGCGGGGTACATGAGCAGTGCCCTCGTAGCACCGGCAAATCTGCTTGGCGGCCTCGGCCTGACCATGAGCGCCGAGGGCGTCTTGCCGAACACGATTCGCATGCCCGCAACAGATGGCATCCAGGAACGCCTTCCTGCGATGCCTGGGCTTCGGCGGCCTCGGGACGGCTTGCCCCGAAGCACGCGCGCCCCCACAGGGATTCAGGGTCCGGTGCAAGGCATCCAGGAGCGCATTCCCGCAATGCCTCGTCCGAAACCAAGCGTCCCGCCAGTGTCGCCGCCTCCTTCTCCACCCGAGGGAACTCTAAAGTCCGTGCTCGAGTCCAAGTCCGGACTAAAGTTGGACACGCGCCTACAAACTGTCAGCAAGGTGCTGCCCAACAATCCCATGGCGAAGCCCGAGCCCCCCCTGGCGTCCGAACCACCAGTATGGGAGATGCGCAGCCATCAAGAGATTATCTTCGGGGCTCTGCGCGAGCATACCCTGGTGTCCGCAGTGACGTCGACGCTTTATGGTGACAGGCCCAATCTCTCGAGCGTGGCGCAGGCCGCGCAGTTGCTGTGGTGCACGCTCCTTGGCTCGCTGTACCTCTCGACCGTCCAGTTGCGGTACGCATGGCTTGGCGCCACATGGAATCCAGCCACTGACAGTTTGCCTGACGGATCGAAGCCAGAGCTCAGCGATCGCCTGAGGAATGTCTCCTCAGTAGCGATGGCTGCAGCTATTGTGTGCTGTACCTGCATCCTGGGCGCGCGCTGGCTCTTTCTGCTCGCCAATCGCGTCAGCACGGTGCTACCCGAGCAGCAAGGCAAACTCATCTATAACTACATGTGGAGCATCGTCGGCCTCGTTTGCGCATCCCTGGCCATCGGAGCTGTGTCCATGTCGGCCAACATGGACGTCACGAGTGCGCGCGAGGACATTATCGTCGGCTGGATTCTGGCTATCATCGTGCAGTGGCTACTCATAGAGCCACTGATGGTCGCGGTGCTCGCCAGCTGCGGGCTGCTGCTCAAGTGGCTCACCACGTTTGATGACGTGGTCATTTTGCCTGAGGCCCCGGCCACCAAGAATGTCAAGGCCAAGCCCCAATGAACAGCGTCTCACGGACTGCTTACACGTTTGTTCTACATGCCTATCCGATCCGAGAGATGAATTTTTATACTTAGAATCCCCTCCCGACAGTGTGACGTGTACGCGCGGAGATGCAACCGCTGCCCGTGAGCCGTGTCTGTGAGACTCTTCGCATGTGAAATCGACTAAAATCGAGTGTATATCCTTCAGTTTATCGAATGACGAATCCCCAATCGCACGGGGGCGGAGTCCAGTGCGCACCGCACGCGGAGAGATCTCTCATCTCGCACTCCGCTTGGCCTTGGGCCTCTGGTGCGGCGGTGTGGGTTCGTTATGCCAACTCGATATGCCAACTTCCTCACAGCCACGCACTCGGCACTCTCGGAACGTACGGGCAAGGGAGGGAGGAGATCGCCTCGCTCTCACCCCCAGATCATCTGTCACCCTCGCCTCGTGAGGGCGCACTTGCATTCCACAAACTCGCCACGCCGCCCCAGCCATCGCCTTCCCACGTAGTGTTTGCCACTGACCATTGTGAAGGCCATTGTGTTGGATTGTGATTGAAATCCCATCTTGAGCTCGAGGGCCATTGTGATTGATTTCCCATCTTGAGCACGAGGACGAGGCGATTGGAATTGATTGACATCGTGATCGCCACTGTGATTGGCATCTCGAAGCTCGCACCGCGAGACGGATCGCTTACCCGGCGCAGCTGGCGCAGCCGCCCTCGTCGCCGCCGCCGCCGCCGCCGCCGCAGCCGCCGCCGCAGCCGCCGCAGCCGCCGCAGCCACCGCAACCGCTACCCTTGTTGCGATCGTCCTCACTGAGGTCTTGCGCACCACACGCCATCCAAAAGCTGAGAGAGAGTGTGGGTACTCCGGCTGCGGCGATGAGCAGATTTGAGTTTAGCGGTGTAGAATCATAGTTGGAATCATAGTTGGTCGCGAGCGGTGTCATGCATTTCGCTACCTTCTGGCAGATCTGCAGCGTGATGCACGTGCCGAGCACGAGCGCAATCAGCGCCGCGTGCTCCGCCACTCGGGCAATGGCTGCATCGGCGCTGCCGAGCATCGTCTCAGCGTCGCCGCTCAGGTCGGTGATGGTGATGGCGCCGGTGAGCAGATTAGCCGTCACGAGGGTGTGCCCCGGGCGAAGGATCCTGATCTCGCCGTACGCGTTCTCCCCGCTGCCAACCGTCGTTACCGTCGCCAACATTTCCGGCTGGCCCTGGCGTGACGGATCAAGCTCGTGAAGCTGCACGACAAATTCTCCATTGGCCCTCCTGGTTCCCCGGGTGCCCTTGAGCCCCGGCGTGTTCCCGACGGGCCTTCTGCCAGGAATACCCGGCGCGCCGGGGTGAAAGTTCTGCCACGAACAGAGGGCGAGCATCGCATCGGAACCGCTGCTCGTCACGAGCAACCCGACGTCGCTCGTCCGGCCGTCCTGCGTGTAAACTTTGCGGGTCTCAGGATCGATCCTCGCGAGCGGCCGGACCCACCGATTCTGGCCAAACACCAAGGGAATCGCGAGCCTACCGCGGGGATCGCGCTTGGGAACGGTGGCAGAGTCGACGAGCCGCGCGGCGGCGAGCTCGTTGCCCGCGGCGTCCATCACCTGCACACACGACGCGTCGAGGCTGGCTCCCTCCGCGTGGACCACCTTCAGTGTGAACGGAGCGACGTCGCGCTTGAGATTGCCTTTGACCACGCGCTCGCAGACGAGTGCATGCGTCGCCGCCTTGAGGCTGGTTGCCGCCTTGGCCTTGGCCGAGCCGTCGACTGGCGTCAGAGTCACCATCTCGCCGCCTGGCATGAGCAACACCTCCGGGACGGGCGCGAAGCTGCCCGGCTGCAGCAGGTAGTTCCACGCGCAGCTCGCCGGCTCGGCAGCGCAGCACAGGCACCTGCTGGCGGCTTCCTCTATCTCCACAAGGCCCTCGAGCGCCCGCGCGATTTCGGGAGCTGTCTGCGGCATCGGCGGCGGCGGCTGGCCGCGGTACATGCCGCCGTCGATTGCCCAGCCGTGCTCGAAGGCCTCATGCCACATCTGGCGCGTTGCATCGGCGGACGTGGCCAGCTTCGCGCCGGGCGTGCGGTCGTTGACCGAGTCATCGTGGTCGAGCAGCCGGCCGAAGAGCGCGGTCGTGTCGGCGACGTAGGATGGCTGCAGCTGGTGCGCATGCCACACGACGTCGATGTCGTACGTTGGCACGAGGAACTTGCCCGGGTTGCGCCGGCGCAGCTCGAGGAAGCAGAGGTAGCGGGCGACCGCACGCTGTAGGAAGGGCGTCTCGAGGTAATGCGGCAGGCTCACCTGGTAATTGAAGACGTTCTGGCGCTCCACCGCCGCGGCGATGTCGTAGCCGATCTTGGAGACGAAGGCGGTCGTGTCTGCGCTGGGCGGCGCCTCCTTGCGCGCGGCGGGGCCCCGCGGCGCCCACGGGACCCAAAAGGGCTCGTGGCCAAGGCCATGGCTCTCGCAGAAGGCTGCCCATCGTTGCGCGGATGCGGCGAACTCGGCGTCCGTGTACGCCAGGCCGGCCCTTGCGCGATCGAGGCCGATCCCGGCTGGCCAGGTGCGGCGCTGCCAAGTCGACGGCAGGCGGGTGGGCACGGAGCGAAAGAGGGCCGTGCAGTCCTCCACGTAGTGCTCAGGCGCCAGTTGATGGCAGAGCCACACCCACGATACGTCCGGGGGCGGCACAAGCATTGAGAGGTCTTTCTCAGCGACCGCCATTGCTGCGAGGGGCATCCATATTGTCTCATAGCGCCGCAGCGCATGCGTGAGCTCGGCCCCCTTGCGGAGGAGGCACGCCGGCACGGAGCGCAGCAGGTATTGCAGATCCTCCGTCGCAACCAGCAGCTCGGCCGCTGACAGAGAGAGCGTGACGTCGGGCGGTGGTGCGAGCGTGGGCCGAACGCTCCCGTTCGGGCGCTGGACGGTGATGGTCACGGTGCCGCCGCTCGCCGTGAGGATCGCGATGGCTTGCTCGACCGAGGCAATCGTCTCGCCATCGATGCTATCTATCAGGTCGCCCCGTCTCAGCCCGGCAGGCTCCAGGTCATCTTGGAGAAAGACTCGGTATTTCTGCGTCAAGTCGCCTCTCTGTACGTTGATGCCATCCAGACGTTCTCCTGCCTCCTTGCGTGTGGTGGCGGTGACGATCGTCTCACCCGAAGCGTTGACATGCTTCGTATGCCGCCATTTGGCCGCTGGCACCAGCTGCCCCGCCGGGACTGCAACTGACGACGGGGTTTGGGCGAAGATGCCTGCCACACCCATTATTTTTGGCGAGAAGAGGCCGGCGACTTCCATTATTTTAGGAACCGTAGTAAACTCGACGCGCCGCGATGCGCGAAACTTGGACTTTTGAAACGTCTTCATCGCAACATAAATAACCGCGACAGCGGAAGGCGGGCGCGCTCATTTCTAGTTTGCACGACCACACCAAGCGGCAAGGACGAACTGGACCAATAGCGCCCGCCGGCCGCGCGCCCAGACTAGCGACGAGGCGACCGGTAGCGGTACCGGGAGACCGGGAACCGGCGCGAGCACTGCGCGCGCACGGGTCCGACGACTCTGGCGAGGCGGTGGAGGGCGCGGCGCGAGCGCCGCGCGCATGGTCTCAAGCAGCAGTGTGATATTTTTGGGCTGATTCCTCTATAGTCTAAGGGTCGAGCGCTGAGGACTATAGGGTTCTCGACGGACGAGGGTCGGGTCGCTAGCTCGTTCGACCGCGGAGCGCCGGAGGTCCCGCTCTCCCGCGTCGGGCGAGAAGACAAATCTGGAGCAGAAGATAAACCATACATTGAGCCCTGGCCTCGACAACTCGACAGGAAAGAGGGAACTCGACAGGAACTCGACATCTCCCAAACAAAGCATTGACATGTCCAAACAAAGCGTTGACATGTACTGGCCTGCAGAGACCTTCACAAATCGTCTTGGGCGTCTAAGTGTTTAGCGGGCATCTTCGGTTGCGGCGGTGCCCCAGAAATCCAACTCGACGTGCCCACGCCCGTGCCGTCAAAGTTGCGCGAGAACCCGTCGCTCGGGTCGACGGGCGGCTCATCTGCGGCTTGGTACATGGTGGTGGGCGCTCCGAAACCGTCTTCATCGGGCGGCGCCACGGGCACGGGCGCGAGGGCACGAGTCGCCTCGTTCGAACGTAAAAAGTACACAGCCAGGCACACCGAAGCCCACCTGCGACAGTCCGCGGCAGGAGGCGCACATCGGCAGGTGAGCCCGGCGACACACGAAGAGCACGGCGACACACGAGGAGGTACAAGAAGGGCGCTGTAATGGGCGTAGGGGCGCTCACGTGGCGGCAAAGCCATTCATTGTGCTAATGAAGCTTGTAGGTACGAAGGAGAAGGCAATGGCCTGCGCCCACCACAGCGCGAGGGAGAGCGCAAAGGCGAGGCGGTGGGTGGTGGCCTCCTCAAAGAGGAGGTATACGCTGCACATGATGAATGAGACGAGACCCACGATGAGCGCCCACGCCTTGACCGCAGGGTGCTCCCACGAAGCCTGGCCAAGCGCGACCGCGGCCGTGATCCATACGGCCGTCGACGTGAGCGCGAGGTAGCTCAGAATGGTTCTCTCCTTGGGAGCGCCGCGCGCGAGCGCCTGCAGCTGCGTGACCGCATGGTCGAAGGGCGGCACGTGCGCGCGGCACAGCTGGAAGGCGCCCATCACGCCTGCCACGCTGCTAAACCAGCCGTTGCACAGCCCTTGGAATGGGCCGACGAAGGTCATCACGAAGGTGGCGGGCATCCACCACACGAGCAACATCAGCGAGAGGTGCGGGAGCCCCTCGTGGAGGCGCGGCGAAATCGCTTGTGCGAGCGGCTCCGCGAAGAGCACAAGCGCGACGGGCGCGACGAGCATGAGAGAAACTGCGCCGACGACGACGGCGTAATTCACGAGGCCGTCGCCGCCTGTTGTCCGCAAGCTCGCGGCGAGCAGCTCGAAAGCGGACGCCAGCATGAGCGCCACCGTCGCACTGATCGGTTCCACCGAGGGCACGTCTTCCGACGGGGGAGGCTCCATCGTCGGCATGCGCCCTTGGGCGGCGACTCACACTTTCACGAAGCGGACCTTTTGTTTGACGATTCGGATGACTCCGGTTGTTTACGATGATGGACGATCTGAAACTTGCGTGCTTACGGATACAGTACAGGTGGTTTCGAAACTTAGGCAGCCGACGGAACTTTGAACTCTGCGTTCTCCGCGATACGAGCTACGTTTGTCGCAAACACGACGCGTGGACGATGGCGAAGGGCGAGTCGGTGCTGCTGCGCTCTCTCGTGACCGCGGCATACATCGCGGTCACGGCCGTGAGCGTGTGGTTTCTCAAGGGCGGAAGCCTGTACGGTGGCCGGTCAGCAGCGCATGTTTGGTGGTACGGGTGGGTGACGGCGCTGTCGACTGGGCTGGGCGCGCTTCCCACGGCCTTCCTGCGGACAACAGGCGGCGACGAGGACAAGTACTGGCTCGGCCTCGCCAATGCAATGGCCGGCGGCATGATGACGTCTGCGAGTGCCGCGCTGATTATCGAGGGCGTGGAGCTCGGAGTGGGCGAGCGCGCCCCGTTCACGCCGCTGCAGTGCGTGGCCATAGGCGGCGTGATCGGCATCATGTTCATCGTTGCCAGTCAGCGCATCCTCGACGGCTCGGACGACGTCAAATTTAGCATCATCGAGGGCATCGATGCGCGCCGCGCGCTGCTGATCGTCGTCGTGATGACTCTGCACTCGTTCTCCGAGGGCATCGGCATCGGCGTTTCCTTCGGCGAGAAGACGAAAGAGAGCCTGGGCATGCTCGTGACCACCACGCTGGCGGTGCACAACGTCCCAGAGGGCTTCGCGGTCAGCGTCGTGCTCGTCTCCAAGGGGATGAGTGTGTGGGGCGCCGCCCTATGGAGCGTCATGACGAGCGTTCCTCAGGTACGCGCCGTGCGGGGCGAACGGCCTCTGAGCGTCTCTGATTGCCTTCCTGGAGCGCGATGGCTAGCATTTTAGATGTATGCGCCATCCCGGGCACGCTCCACAGCGCCACCCTGGGCGGACCCGTGGCGCAGCGGCAGAGAGAGCCCCTGCCGCACAGCCTCGACCACAGCATGCTGCAGCCTGCATCCTTTTGTGCTGCCAGCGCTCACCCTACGCGAATCACCTCGCGCCCGCGGCGCCACCCCTTTTCTCATCCCTCTCTCACTGAGTGACCTCCTTCGGGCAGCCGCTGATGGCGATCGCTGCGTTCTTGTTCGTGGACGCGTTCGTGCTCGTGCAGCCGATGGGCCTGGGGTTTGCAGCTGGGGCGATGCTATGGGTCGCATGGATGGAGCTGTTCATTGAGGTGCGTGCGCGCATGCGCGTGCATGCACATCGCGCCGCCTTGCACGCCCGAGGCCATCTCGAGGCTAAGCCGCGCGGTCCGTGGAGGCGTGCACTCGGTGCCTCCTTGGCCTGCCGGTACTGGTACCCTCTGCGCCGCTCGACACGACGCCCGATCCACTCACCTCGACTGTTGGCTGCTCTCGGTGCTCACAGGCTCACGAGGCGTGCGGCCTCATGAGCACTGCGACGACCGGCCTCGCCTCTGCAGTGGCCATGGGTCTGTGCCACAGCTATCTCATGTAGGGGTGGACTCATGACGGTGTTCTGCCAGCGAGGAGTTGCGCGTTGTGAAGGGCGTCCACCACTCATGGACCCTGCTCGCCCTAAGTTCATTGATAAGTTCACCTTAGCGATGCATGTGCGGGCGGTTCGAGGCAGCAGCGGATGCATGCATCGAGGTGGGCGTATGCGTATGGATGCAAGCATCGAGCGGTGGGTTTATGGTGTCGTCGGTCTCGTCATTATTTAACATTATTTATAAATGAAAATGAGAACGGTTGAGTTCGTGGAGACAACGGCTTCACGTCAGTACAGGAGCGGAAATAGAAACTGCGCTCTGTATTCTATGGAATCTGCTCCGCCTACGTAGGTAAGCCCTAGTATTTCACTCGGAAACACGAAAATGTGGGTCCCTCTCGGCTTGAACCCAAGAGCATGCCCAAGAGGCTCCTCGGAAACTCGGAAACTCGGAATCTGGAATTAGGGCGGCCATCT
>JWZX01001358.1:0-13619 GCA_001275005.1 Chrysochromulina tobinii
AGGCGATCAGACGGCATGAGGTACCTCGACGCCCTCGGGCTGCCCTCCACACGCACAGGCACTTGGCCCATGAAGACGATGGGCACGTGCAGGTGCTCCTCGCCCGGTGGAGGCTGATGGCCGAGGATCTGCGGGTTGGTTGGCACTACGACCCACTCGACATCCGCCGAGTCTACGAACCCCATCGCGCGTTTCGAGACCTTGATCTGCGTGCCGTCGGCGTCGCGAGTGAGCGCCACCACGTCACCGGGCATGAGGACCTCGTCGGGGTCATGGCGCGGCATCCACTCGGCATGGTCCGCCTGGTGACCTTGCAGCCTCCCGTGGATCAGACCTTCGCCGTACTGCCCAACGGTCAGCTCCTCACCGATGTGCACCGAGCCATCGACGCGTAAGTCGCCTGGGATGACCTTAACCTTATCATCAACTGAGCTCGAGCCAGCATCTGAGCTCGAGTCCGCATTGACCTTGCGTTTCTTGTTCATGTCGGGGACCGAGTGAACGAGTTTCGGACCAAACAGTCTGAGCTTGATTCCATCACGGCCATATCCGCCTTCCCGTTCCTTATTGAGAGGCATGCCTCGGAATTTGTCGCTCCCGAAATCAGGGTGGCCTTCCAGAAGCGCTAGCTGCCACTCGCCCACCTTTTTGGGGTTTGGGGTATCCTTCCCAGGCGAGCAGCTGGCCCGCTTCACTGCGATCAAGTCGGCGAATTTGTTGACAGTGTGCGAGTCCGCGCCACTGGTTTTGACTCTTTCATAGTCGCTCTCTCCGATGTCGCCCATATCTTGCCCGTCGCCCTCTACGAAGAAGACGTGTGGCTCAGACTTGTGGACCAAGTTGGCATGTTTCAGGCTCGGCACCTCCAAAGCGCCCCCCTTTGCCAATCTGCTCACGAGGAGCAGTTTCGCGTCCTCTGGCTTGATCTCCCACGGTTCTTTTCTTCGGATGAAGCCAAGGATCTCGCTCAAGCGCTGATCCCAGCTTGGAATCGGAATGTTGCCAAGGACATCGCTCCAGTCGTGTGAGAGGGGTTGCGCTACCGAGCCGAGCTGCGGGTTGTTGTTGATCGCGGGCAGCCGCGAGGAGGTGGAGCGGACCAGGGCGTGCAGGCCGAGCTCAGCGGAGGCCGCCATGTCACCACCACCAGCACCACCAGCATCACCAGCGCCACCAGCACCGCCACCACCCAAGGTCTGGAATGTTGTTACCATGGCAGCGCCAAAACCGAGTTCATCGATCATTTGAGGGTCAAAATCGTTGGGTTCGTCGCTCATTCCTTGACCGTGATGGACGTCCGCAAACAGCCGCAGACAGAAGCGTCGGAGAGCGCGGAATCGTACGGCCGTACGTACTGAGCCGTGTACGTTTTGGAAAGTATTGATTTCTGAGTTGTTTTCGGATTCTTAGGCGGCTGAAAAGGAATTCATGGGAATTGGAAAAAAACTAAACTACTTCGAACTAGCCAATCGGGTGGCTTTGGGCCCGCAACTTATCGATCGGCTGCCGCAACCGTGCTTACAGAAGAGGGGCACGAGAAGACGAGATACAAGCAAGCAAGCAAGCGTGTTTCGACTAATTAGCTTGCTTGCTTGCTTACGAGATACGTATATACTCGAGTACGAATAACTGTCGCGCGACCATGAACAGATGGTGCATGCACTCGTGGTCGGACAATTCCCCTACCGCAACCGTCCAACCCGAAAAACCAGCTTTCGGACGCTGTGCGGCAACGCGCACGCATGTGCTGCCTCGTGCGCGCTACATCACAGACGCGCGGCGGAGCACGGAAGCGGGCTCGTGATTCTCGTGCGCGAGCCAGACGGCCATGACTCAATGCAAAGTTGCGATGACGCCATTCCTATCGATTCGCCCGCGACGACGCCTTGTCCGCAAGCAACAATGCTCCTCGGAGCATTGGCGTGCATCGTGCTAGCCCTGCACCACGTCTTGCGGCTGCCTTCACAACGTCTTGCGGCTGTGCGCGCTGCGGTTCCGCCCACGCTCGTGCTGCGCCCTGACACGCACAAGAAGCATGCGCTGCGCAAAAAGGAGGAGGAGAGGGAGGAGGCTGCTCGGGCAGAACGTGCGGCGGAGCAGTCGCGGCTGCTGCTGCAGTCCGAACAACGAGTTGCATTGCGTGAGCTCATTCGGGCTGGTCAGAAGCGCGAGGCGGCACTCCTTCTCCAGAACATGGCGCGCGCGAAACTCCTTCCCGATCAAGCCTCATACGCTGCCTGCCTCGAAGCTTTCCTGGCACCACGGATGGAGCACAAGCTGATCGTGCAGCTGGCTGCGCTGATGCGTTCCTTCCCCGTGCCGCTCTGGCCGGGCGCCGCCGAGGCGTTCGTCACGTCCACGGCCGCGCAGGGCAGCTGGCACGACTGCCTGGACTGGTGGCGGGAGCTCGAGGCGTCGGACGAGGGTGCTCGAGCCCCTGTCGTGTGCGCAACGGTCCAAGGCGCAGCGGTCGTGTGCGCAACGGTCCAAGGCGCGGCGGTCCAAGGCGCAGCGGTCCAAGGCGCGGCGAGTGCGGCGCGGGAGGCCGCACTCCTTGCCATGGTCAAGCTTGAGCGCTGGGCCGATGCGGAACGAAACTTGCTCACCTCGGCGCTCGACACAGGAGCGTCCACGGCAGCCGTGACGGCAGCTGGCTATCGGACTCTGCTCCGCGCGTGCGCCGAGGCGTGCGCTGAGGCGAACGTCAAGGCGAGCGCGAGCGCCGAGATGAGCGCCAACGTCCGAGCGGCGGCGGCGCTCGCCCGGTGCGTCGTCTTGGGCGCGTGTAGCTCGGGGGTGGCCGATGATGGCATGCTGCGCGAGGCGCTCGCGGCGAGTGCGGCGAGTGGCGAGTGGGCACAGGGCCTCGACCTCCTGAGGAAGACGTGGCCGGACGGAGCAGCCTCCGGAGAGTGGCCACCACGGGCACAGGCACAGGCACAGGCGCAGGCACAGGCGCAAGCGCAGGCGCCAACACAGGCGCAAGCGCAGGCGCAAACGCAGGCACAGGCGCAGGCGCAGGCACAGGCGCGGGCGCAGGTGCTGTGCGTGAGTGCGCGGCTACACGCGGGCGTTGGCGACCTCGACGGCGCGAGACACGCGCTGCGCCGGGCGCGTCACCTCGCGCGGCGGGTCGATGGCGGCGAGGGCGGTGGCCTGGGCCTGGCCGCGTCGGATCTGGAGGCTTTGATGCTTGCATGCGCGCACCAAGGGCGGTGGCGTGATGTGCGATGGCTCCTGCGTGCCGCGCCCGCGAGCGAGCAGTACACGATCGCCTCCACAGTCGTCGCTCTGGCCGCATGCTCTACCGGCACGACCGAATGCTCTACCGGCACGCCATTCCGCAGCGTGCGCCGCCAGAGGCTCGCGCAGCTCGCGGCTGCATGCGCGGAGGCCGTCGAAGGGCGCCGTCCTGGGCGCGATGGGCCTCTGCTGGCCGCGCCCAGGACGGCGCCCGCTTCGGACGAGATCGCGCCCAGGACGGCGCCCGGTTTCGTCATGCCGCTGGCGGTGCGCCCGTGGGCATCGGCGGCGTTCTGGGTGCGCCTGCAGGTGGTGCTCGGCGCGGCGCCCAGAGCGCCGCCGCGAGCGCCGCCGCAATCCAACTCGGGCAGAGGGGCGGACCCGGCGGCGGCGACGGAAGCGGCGGAGGCGGCGGCCGTGGAGGCTGTGCGCATGCTCAGCGTGCATCATCGTGCCGGGCTCGAGGTGAGCGCAACGGCTCTCGAGTGCGTGCTTCGTGCGGCCGCGCCGTTCAGTGCGCTGCAGGAGCACATCTGTGAGCTGTACGGGCTCCTCGAGCGCCAGCTGGGCGCCCAGGACGGCGCGGCGCGACCCGACGCCGACGTGTGCGAGCTCGTGCTCCCCCATTACGAGCGCGCGAAGCGCTGGCGAGAGGCGCTCGCGCTGCCGCACGTGCAGCCGTCAGCTGAGTGCTTCTCGCGGGCCATCGAACGAGAATGCAATCTCGAGGCATGGCTTCGGATTGCCGAAACTCGCTCCGACGCGCGAGGCGCCCGCGACGGCGCGAACGGCGCCCGCGACGGCGCGAATGATGCCCGCGACGGCGCGAACGGCGCCCACGAAAACGCGCGGCGTGCCGAGCGGCGCACGGCCGCCATCGCGCGCTGGCGCGAGCACGTGCTCGTGGGCGCGCCAGGCACAAGCGCGGTCGTGGGCGCGTGCGGTCGTGAGGCGCTCAGGGCAGCGCTGCGATCCGTGCTGCAGCTCGAGGCCTTGTCCCCCTCGAGCGAGGGGACGCAGCAAGAACGGCTCGAAGACCAGCTGCTCAAGACGCTGCTCAAAGGGACGCCCACGACAGCGCCGATCGGGACACGTGCCACACCAGCAGCGTCCTCTGACGTGGCCTCCCGCGCGCCCGCGACAGCGCCTGCGACGACTATGCCGACAGCGGAGGCCCGAGCAATGGTGGCGGCGTTGCCGCGCGGCGTCGCCTCGAAGATTGCGTACCACCAACTCGGGCGGGAGGCACTTGAGCGCGCCGCGGCGCTCGTCCGGCGAGCTCAGGGCGAGATCGAGATCGGGCGAGCTCAGGGCGAGGCGTCAGGAAGCGGTGGAGGCGGCGGGATCGGCGGCGTTGAAAAGGCTCGCGCGCTCGGTACGGCGCGTCGGCTCGACGGCGGCGCCTACAGTGCTCTCGTCCGTGGGTGAGCGATGATTGCCTCCCTCATCAGCGCTCTCGTCCTTGGGTATGCAGCGATGCGTGACGAGGCGCATGCCAGTGCTCACCACGGCGCTCGGTCTCCCCACAGGTACGCAGCGATGCGTGACGAGGCGGTGGCCGCTCGGTTGGCCCTGGAGGCGTGCCGGCTGGGGATCCCCCTCGACGCGCAAGCCTACCTTGCCGCGCTCGCGTGCGTGCGCACGCCCGCCGACTTGAGCACGCTTGTCGCGGGCATGTCGGCCACTCCGCGGCTGCGCTGGCTACGCTCGTACGCCGATGCGCCCGTCTCCTCCGTGCTCGCCCTCGCGGGCACTCTGGGTGGCACGGGGCGCTCGTTGCCTGCGCTCCAGAACGCGACGCCCGCAGAGGTACAGGCAGCCCTCCAAGCGTTCGCCCCCAGCATGCAAGTGCTCACCACGGCGCGCGCTCTCCCCACAGGTACAGGCAGCCCTCCAAGCGCTCGCCATGATCGAAGCGAGCGTTGGCGGCGTGAGCGCCTTGCTGCAGGACCTGCGAGCAAGCGGCGTACAGGTAGGCCCCGCGTCTCGATGCATGCTCCTCTCGACGGCGATGCTCGAGGGCTGGGTGCAGCAGCAGCTCGCGCTCCACGTGTGGCTCCCGCTACTCGCGCCGCGGGGCGACGCGCTGCTTGAACTACTCGGCCCGTCGCTACGACTGGTCGAGACGCCAACCGGATCGGGCTTCAAGGGCGCTTGGTGCTTCGATTGGCGCGCGCCCGAGACGACGCACCCAGTCCTCATTGCGTGGATGAAGCTTCGTGGGCAGACTGATCCGAGATTCGCGCCCACGGCGGCGGATGCGGGCCTGTGCCCGGTCGACGTGGGCGTCCATGTCCTTGAAGGCATCCTCCTCTCGCTGCAGCACGTCTCGCCGCCCCGCGCCCTATCGGCCGCCGCCCGCACGGCCTCAGCCGCCTCCCGCACGGCCACGCAACCCCCATCGGGCTCCATCTCCGGCTCGATCTCCGGCGCGGAGCTGCCGCGCTCGCCCACGACGGCGCTCACGTGGCGCCGAGACCTCTCCGAGCTGCAGCTGGCGCTTCAGGCGATCGTGGTGCGTTACGAGGCGGCCGCGAACCCCACAGGTGGGCGCGGGCTCGGCTTCGCGGCTCCGTGGGGTGCGGCCTCCGCCCCGGTGCCCACCCCGGCGCTCGCGTCGCTCCGTGGCGCCCTGCGCGATGTGCTGGTGGCGCTCGACTTGCACAAGGGCATCCGATTTGGCGCCCAGTGCCAGACCGCGATGGTGTACATCAACGCCCTCGAGGGCATCTTTGCCCTTCTCGGCACGGAGCCGAGCATGGCGCAGGCGGCGGCGGCGGCGGCGGCGGCGGCTGGGTCGGAGCCCGCCGGCGCTGTGGGGTTTGGCCGTCGAGGCGCCGTAACGGGCGCGCGGCGTGCGGCGCCGAGCAAACAAGGCAAGAATCGGGCGGCGGGCACCGCGATGACCAAACGGGAGCGTAAGGCGGTCGACGATCTGACGCGCGAAGGGTGGGTCCATCGCGGAGCAGTCGACCCGTCTCCGCAGCGCACGACCGTTGCCGTGGCAGCGAGTCTGTCGCTGCTGCTGCTCGATGTTGAGATGGCTAGATAGTGCGGCTTCTTCTTGGGGCGCAAGGCCACAGTCTCCCGCTCTCCCCGATGTTCACCTCGTGACATCCGTCAGATCCTGATTGTAGGACGTAGGTCTCTGTCGTCTAAAGTCTTGTCGTGACGCGAGCTTTTGCAGAAGCACGGATAGGTCTTGAAAAAACTTGAGGTGGTTTCAAAGCGTGTTCGAAAGCGTTGTGTTGGACCGTCGGACGAACAGCCACCAGGACTCCCGTGTGCCAGGACCACGTCCAAGCGCAAGCGGAACGACTTGAGCGTGGCTCTTTTGGCCACAATGCCTCCGAAGAAGCGCTTTTCATTCATCAATCGCGTGCTGGATGTGCGCAAGGGAGGCCTCAGCAGTGACGAGGCGATGGAATTCGTTGCGAAGCTCAACGAGAAAATTAACCAACAGTTGCCGGAGGGTGAGGGAGATCGGTGGTTTGAGCTCTTCAAAGAGTTCGATGGCGACGCGTCGGGGCTCCTCACTTTTGATGAGCTCAAGTTTGGCATTCGCACCCAGCTCCTCATGGACGAGAGCGAGCTTTCCAACCAGAAGCTCAAGGCGCTATGGATCACGCTCGATGAGGACGACTCTGGCTTTGTCGAGTCGGGCGAGTTCGGCCGCTTCATGAAGCGCGAGGCGCCGAAGAATAAGGACGAAGAGCGCCGTGAGCTCCTTCGTCAGAGCTCCAGGCAGAAGCGCGCGTCTCTAGAGAAGGACAAGCAGCTCCAAATCGCAGATGCGATGCTGACGTCGTCTGTGCCGACAGCGGAGATGCGCGCCGAGCTTGCACAGGCTGGCGTGGCACTCCCGAACGATGAGGAATTGGCGAAAATGGCCACGCAATTTTCCAAGTGGACGAAACTCTATCTGCCCGACACTCACCAGGGGAGTGCATGGATAAAGGTCATACAGATGGTCGGCGACGACATTTCGGGCCTGCTAACCTATGACCAGGTGCGGCGCGTGGTGCGTGAGGTCTTCAAAGTGAAGAAAGTGGTGTGGTCTGAGAACATGATTAAGGCGCTATGGTGCACGCTCGATGTGAAGAACGCCGACAGCATCCCGACGATGGAATTCGGTCGCTTTGTCAAGCGCGCCGACACGACGACCACACGCGCACCGGGATGGACGCAGAAGCAGTGGACCGGAAACTCCGATCGGCTCCTTGAGGTGCGCCCAGGCGGTTTGAGCGCAGAGGAGTGCAAGAGCGTTGCAGCCACGATCAACAGCAGGGTCGACGAGATGATGCCCGGCGAAGACTGGCTCTCTCTCTTCAAGGCCATCGACGAGGATGCCTCGGGCCTGCTGAGCTTCGACGAGTTCAAGCAGGGCATCCGCGAAAGCCTCAAAATGGGGACGACGGAGCTTTCCGACGCACAGCTCGGAGCGCTTTGGATCTCGATCGACGAGGACGACAGTGGCTACGTCGAGACGGGCGAGCTCTACCGCTTCTTGAATCGCATTGAACCGAAGGGGAAAGACGAGCAGCGGCGCGAGCTCATCCGACAGAGCTCCAAGCGCAAGCGGGCACTCCTGGAGAGGGCGCAAACGCAGGACATTTTGGACGAGAAGTTAAAGTCGAGCATGAAGACAACGGACATGAAGGCGGAGCTCAAGGCCAAGGGAGTCCCACTGGCCACCGAGGACACGATGAGGGAGGCTTCCTTCCGCTTCGTTAAGTGGACGAAAACGTACCTTCCGGACGCGCACCAGGGCGTTGCTTGGATGAAAGTGTTCAAGGAGGTGGACAACGATGCCTCAGGCCTGCTCACCTACGACGAGCTACGGATCGTCATCCGCCAAAAGTTCAAGGTTCCGTCCTCGGAGTTTTCAGAGGATGAGATCAAAGTCCTGTGGTGCGCGCTCGATCAGGACCATTCGGACTCGATCAAGCTCGTGGAGTTTGGGCGCTTCATCAAATTGATGAACGGAAAGATGACCAATTTCTTCCAGAAGACCGAGGACTCAGCAGCCGATCGGCTCTTTCGCGGGCTGTCTTCACTTGAGAAGGGCGCCTTTTTCCAGAAGCACTTGGGGAAGCTGGAGGAGTACACCGGGCCGAGCACGCTCAAGCTGAGCCCGCGCGTAGTCACTCAACGTCGGCGGCTCCCAGACCACCTAATCCGACCTGCATTTCGACCGAAGACGTCGATGCCAAACATAACGGAGTTGTGGACGCCCAAATCGGCACGGGCGGCGACGACTCCGGCGCCCGATGCCGAAGGCAGCGTCAGTGCTCGCGGGCCCCCACGGCAGGTGGAGCCGCCGCCACACCCAGCGTTGGTGCGCTCGCCGGGGCAGAGGTACGTGGAGGAGGGCGGCCCGTGGCTGCCACATCTCGCGTTGCCCACAATGCAGAGGAGCGTCAGGAACCTCGCTTCAGACGAGCCGCTGTGCAGCTCCTATCTACCACGCCACGGCCTCGTCCCTCGCGCTTTCGGCGATAACTCGTACTACGTCCAACCTCCTGTGCCTTCGAGTATAGTAGCGGGGCCAAGGCTGGTGGAGTGCCGGCCGGGCCGGTCCCCTCATCCTGCGGGCGCAGGGCAGCCGACTCACATTTACTGTATCCTGGGGAAGACGTGAGAAAGGAGAGCGCCAGGAGAGCGCGCGTCATTCTGTGCTATGTAGAAATCACCTTCGCCCGGCGTACGGTATCGCTCGCTCACGTCGTTCCTGTAGTCTGAGATCTTTCGGGCAAAGTGAAAGTCTATAGTCTTTCCAATGTTAGTTTTTGATTTACGAAAACGAATAGGTCGACCTGAAATGTTATCGTTGGAGATGCGTGAAATCCGGAAATGCCTAAACGCTAATTGCGTGTAATGTGTAAATAAACGGCTCCACCCTCTAGAAACTAACACGGCCACTACACACAGAGGTTCTCCGTGACTGTCGATTCACGATTGACGGCTCATTTCTCTCGAAACTCAGAGCTCCTGAGCTCTGAGCCCCGACTAGTGCATGTCTGCATGATACCTGCCAGAAAAGCCGCGTGAGCCTGCATGAGCCAGGAGTGTCGCGTACTCTTGCGCACTCTCTGCGCATGTCATGTGCCCACCGCATCATGCCATGCTCGCTCCAGTCATGCACACGCCAGATCCGCTTAAGGCGGAGGCAGCGCCACCTGAATGAGTGTCAATTCATACTGCAACTTCTCGTTCGGTGGCACCAGGTACTCGACTGAGCCGTCCTTGGTCTCGACCTTGACGCCCTTTTCGCCGTACGCGAGATTAGCCGGCACCTGGATGATGCGCGTGGACCCTTGCTCCATCGTCTCGAGTGCCTCCTCCCAGCCGGGCAGCAGCTGCGGAGGGGTCGCCTTATACTTGGCAGCAAGTGGCTTGCGCCCAGGGCCCTCGGAAGAGTCAAACATCTGCCCGTTGGACAGGTAGGCCTTGTACTTGATTTTCACCAGATCGCCCGCTTGCGGCACGCACGGGTTAAACGGGCTGCACGAGCCGGGCACCTTGTCAAAGTACTTCACACCGCCAGGAGTGACGCCGACCTTGTTCTTGGGCACAACCTTGTCCTCCGCGAGCACTGGGGCAGCGGAGACGGCAGCGAAGGCAGCGAAAGCATTCCCGACCACAGCGCGGCGCGATTGGCACGATTGCGAAGGCGTCTGCGGCTGCAGCGCCGCGATGGCCCATAGAGGAAAGAACAAGACCGGAAGAGGCACCATTTGTTGTAGAATCTCGCCTCTCGGCGCTTCGGCAATTCGAGCCGCCCGACAGGACGCGAGCGCTGAAGCACAACCCTGCTTTACAGCACATGTACAATCACGGGACTACGACTCACAGACGACCCAACGCTTCCATCGAGCCCCCATCTCTCGTTCATCCTGAGTCCTCATCCGGGCTGAGCCTTGGTGTCGGGCTCCTTCCATGCCACGTCCAATCCAGATCGCACCTCGCGCAGCGCCGTGAGTGCCTCGCGCCATTCGCTACCGTTCTCCTCGGCGGCGCCGTTCCCAAACACCTCGAGGCACTTGAGGCCCGGTGCGCCGCCATCGCGCAGCGCCTCAGTCAGTGCCGCCAGGTGGGCAGGCTCGTCCAAGCCGCACGCGCCGATGTCGAGGGTGTGCAGGGACGGTGCGGCCACACGTAGCGCGTCGGCCAGTCGTCGGCCGCCGTCGCGCGCCTCTCCGCCCACTGCCGGATTATCAAAGAGGGAGAGGGTGAGGAGGGGTGCACCGAGGCGCACTAGCGCCGCGGCGCCGGCCACACCGAGCCGATTCGAGCGCGCATCGAGCTCGGTCAAGGAGCTCCAAGACGCCGTGATGGGCACCTTGGGCGCCGGGATGGGCACGATGGGCGCCGTGGTGGGCGCCATACCGGGCAGCGCGCCTACAGCGCCCTCGGAAAGTGGGACGCTTTGGGGCACGCCCCCCAACGCCACGGCGCCCACCACGGCGCCCATGGCGCCCCCCAACGCCACGGCGCCCACCACGGCGCCCATGGCGCCCCCCAACGCCACTGCCACCTCATCACGCAGCGCATTCCCCCCGAGGCAGAGCTTGCGCAGCGCTGGCGCAGTCCTGAGCGCCGCCACGAGCGCCGCCGTGGGCGACTGCTTCGGCGGCAGCGGCGGCGACGGCGGCGGCGGCGGCGTGCTATCGGCCAGTGCCATGCTGGGGAGGGCCGACTCGATGGAGGTTGTGGTGAGCGGCGACGTCGTCAGTGACTGCAGCGTCGTCGTCGTCGTCGTCGTCGTCGTCGTCGTCGTCGTCGTCGTCGGCGGCGGCGGCGGCGGAGCACAAACGGGAGGCGGCGCGAGCGGCGGCGTGACCCAGAGCCCCGGGTTGTTTGCGAGCTGCAGCTCAAGCAAGCAGCCATGCGAGGCGATCGCCAGCGCGAGCGCCGCGGCGGCGCCCTCGCCCAGCTCGCATGCATGCGCATCTAAGACCGTGAGGGCCGGCAGTGCACCGAGTAGCCGCCCGAGAGCCGCGCCCAACCCGCCGCTGGGGTCCATTTTGCTTTGACCGATCGACGGATTGGACGCCACGTGGAGCGTGCGGAGCGCGCGCAGGAAGCCGCCGGCGGCGGCGGCCGTCGCGGTCGTCGCAGCGGTAGTGAGAGCGTCGAGGGCCGTGCCATCCAGAGCGCAATCGCACAGCCCAAGAAATTCGAGCTCAAGGCTGAGGACGCCTGGGGTAGCGAGCACGCGTGCGCCGGGCACGCCGAGCGGGTTACGGCCGAGCTCGAGGTGGCGCAGCTGCGGGCAATGTCGAAGCAGCCGGCCCAATGCGTCCGCATCTGGCGCTCCTAGGCCCTTGAGCCCGAGGTCGAGTGTGTGCAGCGCGATGTGGCTGTCGCCCAGCGCGTCGCAGAGCAGGCTCACCCCAGCACCTCCGAGGCTCGCGTTCCCAATGGCCAGGTGCCGAATCGCGCACTCGTCACCGCTGGCGAGCAGCGCGCCCAGGGCCTGCAGGCTCACGACGCCGAGAGCGTGGCCCGAGGCACGAAGCTCTGTGAGCGTTCGGTTGCCGCGCAGCGCCGCGAAAAGCGCCACGCACTCGGCATCGCCGAATGCACGAAACGGCAAGATGTGCAGGCTTGGTGTCGTGCGTGCCTTGGATATGAGTTCCGCCGCGGGGTTGCCGTCCGCAGAGGGCTTGCCCCAAGCCATGTGCGCTGCGCTTCCTCTCGGCCCACTCTCGGCCCCGTCGGCACGCGACGCGACTCGCGACACGCGAAGTCGATGTCAATCAAGAACATAACATGTTCGTGATGAAAGAAGGAAGCTGAATGCTGGGTATGTTCGATGTTTACGAGCTTAGCGTGCGTAATTTTCGCGCCTGTCGGCAATGGGCGCCAAGAAACACACTGGCGTCCCTCATGCCGCTCGCCCAAGTGAGCCTCGCAACCTTCTTAACGTCGAAGCCCGCTAAGGAGAACGCTCGCCCACAGGCGGAGGACAGCGATGAGGACGCTTTTACCACCAAACCGCCGCCGTCCAGCACGCTTCAGAAGCCATCCGCTGAGCCTCCGGCTGCCTCGCCTGGCGGTGCGGGCCCAAGCGGTGCGACAAAGTCCACAGAGCCAGCTGCCGCGGACATGGCGGTGCGTACCAAGCCACCACCTGGCTGGACTAAGGTGATGGATTTCGGCAAACTGAAGGGCTATCGCTCACCCGATGGGCGCAAGGCCATTTCTCTTCCAGCTGCTTGGCGCCTGTACGACGAGCAGCAGCATGCAGGCCCAAGCGGGGCGGGCATAGGTGGTGCAGGTCTAAGCGAGGCGAGCCCAAGCGGTGCGGGCACTCATCCTCACACAGGCTCCAGCCGCAGCCCCGGCCCAAGCACAGGATGCGACAAAAGCATCTCGAGCCAGGCGGCCGCCAGTAAACCTTCGTCCAGCCAAGCAGCCGCATCAGCCACAGCCGCCGCGCCGGCCGGTAAGGCGGCCGCAGCAAGGGAGAAGCGCGGAGCTGGCACTAAGCCACCGGCTGAGAAAATCAAGCGTGCCAAGGCTGCGCCTCTCTCCGCGCAGCTGCCAGCGGCGCCCACGAAGGGCGCTGACGAGGACCCGCCGCCGGAGCCTCTGCCTCCCGCCGAGCTCGACGAGGGCTGGCGCGACGAGGGCCACGAGTACCTCGGGCGTCGCGTCGCGCGCACCTTCGAGGGTGGCCTGACGGTGGTCGGCCGGATCACGCGTTGGCTGCCCGCCGGCGACGGCGAGGACGAGCCGCCGCTGTTCCATATGAATCACGACGACGGCGACGAGGAAGACCTCGCGGAGTACGAGGTCATCGACGCCTTCGAGCTCTACAAGACGACGCCCGAGGCGACGAAGCTCGCACAGGCCAAGGCTCGCGCGGAGGCACGGGCGGCAAAGGAAGAGGAGAAAGCCGTAAAGGCGGAGGCGCGCGCCGCCAAGGCGAGCGAGCGCGCCGCGGCCGCCACGACCGCCGAGGCCAAGGCGGCCGCCGAGGTGGAGGCCAGGGCGGCACGGCTCGAGGTCAAGGCGTGCCGCGCCGCAGCGCTCGCAGCCAGGGCCGACACGAGCGGTGCCGAAGCGGCGGTCGCGGAAGCACGGGAGGAAGCAATGGCGGCCAAGGCTGCGTTTAGCAAGGTGGCGGCGAAGGCGAAGGCCATGGCCGCCTCCGCACGCGAGGCCAAGGCCAAGGCGGCCGAGGAGGCCAAGAAGAAGCGCGAGGCAGAACGCGGGCCGCGCGGCGCGAAGACCGCTGCCCAGTTCTACACCGAGGCGGAGCGTCTCAAGCTGACAGCGACGCACCCAGGGCTCGATGCGCCCGCCATTGCCGAGATGATCAAGGCGCAGTGGAAGGTGCTCGAAGAGGCCGATAAGGCGCCCTACAA